>BQKZ01005322.1:28216-40764 GCA_036244855.1 Temnopleurus reevesii | reverse complement strand
TGTGATCAGAGCGGTAAATGAGAATATGTGGTTGAATTTTGTAGTCCCTGTGTGTTCAGGGCAAGAATATGTGCAGAGGAAGGTACTATTAATACACAGAGTTCTAAACTGGATTATCTCTATGTCAACTGCCCAATTTTCTATCCAACACCTATGCCAGAGTTGCATATCGACCATACATTCTTCTATCTAACACTCTCTGTGCTTGTGTTTCGTATCCCTAGGTGACATTAGCACCATGATATCTCTTCAAGGTGCTCTCAAGTTCAACGGAGGTGGTCACATCAATCACACAATCTTCTGGCAGAACCTTTCCCCTGACGGCGGTGGAGAACCAACAGGTAAAGTGTAATATTTTCTCAAGTTTTCATGTGTTTAAGACTCTGGCAACAATGATATTTGTTCAGGCACTGTATGTCATATTGCTCAAAAAGCCAGTCACTATATGAATTAATGTGTGGGACTTAGTTTCTGACCTTTTCAGATAACCACTGGAATTACTCATAGTATAATACTTGTCTAGTCACACAAAACTCAGATGTTTACTGGTCAATTATAACAACATTTGACATTCAATCATTTCAGCAAACTCTTCTCAGATAAAATGTGTGATGAGAAGAGATTCGATGCAATGATAATTTTAAATGCAAGTAACCATTGCAAAAATTATCTTTTAATGACTCATATGTCACCAACAATTTCCATAAAAAACACAATAGAAATAATAAGGTTAAAAAACAAAGAAATACATGAGAAATCAATAAAAGAATTTGAGGCAACTGAGTTGAGAAGGACTACAAATAAAAAAAGGGATGACAACATACATGTAAATACACAATGTCAAAGTGTCGATGAGTTTAGTTCCATCCTTTCTTCCTAGGGTAATAAGATTTTGGTTTGGCAGGGCAGGATCACAAGGAAAATTTTAAAAGCCTAGAAGTAACTCCATGAGTGAGTGTTATTATGCCGCAAAAGTCAGGAACCCTTTGTTGATTTGATTTGATTTGATTTATTTTATTTTCCATTTCAATAACAAATTATAATCATTTTTAAAGGCGGTGCGACATGACGTTATGGGCGTGGCTAACTGGCCGCTGCCATTTTGATTACAAATATTGGCGAACAGAAAAATCATGGTATTTTTAGCCCGGAATACCGAGCGAGTAAGTTATATTTCGCTGGCTCGCACCTCGGCAATCGCATACGTATGTGTTTTGTACATTTTTAGAAAAATCGAAGCTGAAGAGGGGAGGAATCATGGATCGGAAATTCGTACGAAGTTTTCCGAGTGTCTGAGCTTGGCAAGGTGCGTAAGCAAGGAAATTTTCAAATATCGTTGTTGCCAATACACAACACGTCGTCCGTGCGCGCTCGCAACCGGAAGTCCTGTCGATCATGACGGACTGACTTTAAAAGAAACAAAAATATTTACAAAGACAAGTCATGATACACAATGTTTGAAAAGCAGGTTATTAGGGGAAAATGCTGATAGAAATAGATATTGTTGAAGCTGGAGATGTCTTTACCAATATATATTTTCTGGCCTTCATTTATAGGTGAGCTACTGAATGCCATCAGGAATGACTTTGGTTCGTTTGATGACATGGTGTCAAAGCTATCCGCTGCAACCGTCGCAATCCAAGGGTCTGGCTGGGGTTGGTTAGGATATAACAAAGGAACGAGGAGTCTTCAGATCGCTACCTGCGCAAATCAGGACCCTCTTCAGGCAACTACAGGTAAATCCCTCGCCACCATTTTATTCCTGTCTTGTATTTTGAAGAAATGAGAAAGATGAGATGGGGATGGGTTGGTTAGGATATAACAAAGGAACAAGGAGTCTTCAGATTGCTACCTGCGCAAATCAGGATCCTCTTCAGGCAACTACAGGTAAATCCCTCGCCACCATTTTATTCCTGTTTGTTTTTTGAAGGAATTTTAAGATGAGATGGGTTTAGGTTGGGTTGGTTAGGATTTGTATTTTTGGAAATCATATACATGTAGATTAGACGAGGTTGGTTAGTTTGGGTTGGTTACTATTAGGATATAAAAAGGGTAGGAGGAATCTTCAGATTGCTACCTGCGCACATCAGGACCCTCTTCAGGCAACTACAGGTAAATCCCTCACCACCATTTTATTCCTGTCTTGTATTTTGAAGAAATGAGAAAGATGAGATGGGGATGGGTTGTGTCGATAAGGATATAACAAAGGAACGAGGAGTCTTCAGATCGCTACCTGTGCAAATCAGGACCCTCTTCGGGTATAACTGCAGGTAAAGCCATTTCACCATTTCATTCCTGTTTGTATTTTGAAGAAATATTTGGGATGACAAGGGTTGGTTACGTTGGTTAGGATATAACAAGAGGAACGAGAAGTCTTCGGATTGATACCTCTGCAAATCGAGATCCTCTTTAAGCAACGACAGGTAAAACTTTCTCCACCATTTTCTTCTTGTGTCATACTTTTGAACTTTAAGCCATAAAACTGGTTTAGTTAGGTTTGGTTAGGACAAGAAGTCTTCAGATTGCTACCTGTGCAATCATGACCCTCTCCAGGCAACCACAGGTGAATTTTTCTCCAACATATGATTCCTTTTTGTATTCTGAAGAATGGGTAAAAGATGAGATGGGTTTTGGTCGGGGTTGGTTCGGATATATATAACAAAGGAACAAGCTGTCTTCAGATTACTACCTGCGCAAATTCTCTTCAGGCATTGACAGGTAAAACTGTCTCCATTGTTTTTCATGTCATAGAGCTCATTGATCAGCTTTAAACCGATAAATCAGTTTTGGGAGAGATGGCGCTTCAGATATTTAACTACTTTGTGAGCTGCAGTAAAAGTATTACCATAATGCAGTTTATCAATAGCATATTAGAGCATGTTCATAATTTGTTTGAATAAAATTGACCTAGAAATAGCTTAATTATCGCGAAATAAAACAACATTGCTTCACGTACAAAATGAATGCGAACTCACACGCTGCACACAATACCAGCAGTCACTCAACCCATCCCCTGATCGCCCTTGTGCGATTCATTTAGTGCACTGTAGGATTAACGACTGATCCGCATTTTCAAAGTAAAGTACATGTAGGCCAGAATACGTGCGAAAATCTTCTCCCAATTTCGTACACAGTTATATTTAGTCATGTAAAGCAATTTGTTGATTGCTCATTTCACATCAATTTCTGAATGCTCACCATTACGAATCTGTACTTGTAACAGACAATGATGATCAGGTATCAGATGAAGCCCATTCAAACCGGTTTATTGTGGCCTCAAAAATCAAATATAAAAACTGGTTACTAACTCTAAATCTATGACCCGTATATTTCTTAAGGTGTGTTCTTCCAAATTTGCAATTGATTGCAATTTGCAGTTGATTGGAACGTGCCAATTAAAATCATTGTTTGATGTGCGTCTTGTTAAAAGCGCATACTATGTGCGAATAAAAATGCATGTTACAATTTGTAACTGATTGATTTGAGATCAATTGAAACTTTGTATAATATCAAATAGTTCATACACATCCCAAATTTAAACCTTTAGGGTGCTCATTTACTCTTCCATTACACATTTTCTGGCAAAACAATTTGGCACATGTCATTTATTCATGGTTTTGTGTGATTTTTGAAGATTCCTTTTCCAGTTGTAACCAAATACAGATGTTACGTTTAACCCTTTCTGTGTTCTATTAATTCTGAAGGTAGGAATTACGTAGCCTTAGCCACTGCCAACAATAGAAATAATGCTCTGGCTATTGTTGTGTTCTCCCCGAGTTAACAACAAACGAACACTTTCCATAGATGTGTGTTGATGTGAAAAAATGCAAACAAAACCACATAAGTGTTAAACATGATGACATTTTTCTCATTTCAGGCCTAGTCCCTCTCTTTGGTATCGATGTTTGGGAGCACGCGTATTACCTCCAGTACAAGAACGTCCGCCCGGACTACGTCAAAGCCATCTTCAACATNGATGTCTTTACCAATATATATTTTCTGGCCTTCATTTATAGGTGAGCTACTGAATGCCATCAGGAATGACTTTGGTTCGTTTGATGACATGGTGTCCAAGCTATCTGCTGCGACCGTTGCCATCCAAGGGTCTGGCTGGGGTTGGCTTGGATATAACAAAGGAACGAGGAGTCTTCAGATTGCTACCTGTGCAAATCAAGACCCTCTCCAGGCAACAACAGGTAAATGCTATTCCTATCTTGTATTTTGAAGAAATGAGAAAGATGAGATGGGGATGGGTTGTGTCGATAAGGATATAACAAAGGAACGAGGAGCCTTCAGATCGCTACCTGTGCAAATCAAGATCCTCTTAAAGGTAGAATACTTCTTTTGCAGCCTAAAATTTGACTTTCCCAGATTGTTGTGTTTATATGTTGAAGAGTACTAAATGTTAGAACTTATCACCAATCAATTAAGCACAAAGGTTGGTCATGATAGGCGCATTTATAATTATTCCAATAATAATTCTTCTATTCAGGCCTCGAATCAATGGACCGTGCGTTTAAAATTCAAAACAACCTCTCGTTGACCAATAGCGCAAGAGTCTCTCTCAGTGCGTATTCCGCATGGTGTGGTAGTGTATTGAAGTGTGCACTGTATGTGCACTTACAATATTTTGTGTGTGTGTGTGTGGTACCGTAATACGCTAGGAGTATCGCGATGCCGTTGGTGTCAAGATGAATTATGATAGAATAGATTTTTATTGGAATTAAATATTCTGGACTACATTCGACCAAAATACTTCATAGAGGTTATCATTTTGGCATATCTGAGGTACACAACAAGTTGTAAGCATAACCGTAATGTATGCCAATGTAGTTTTCTACCTTTAAGGCTACAACTTTCTCCACCATTTCATTCCTATTATGTATTTAGAAAAAAATTGTTAAGATGAGTGGGGGTCGGGTTTTTTTTTTAAAAAGAATATAACATGGTAATAAGGAGTCTTTAGATCGCTACGTTCTCCAATCGAGATCCTCTTCATTCAACTACAGGTAAATTCCTCTCCACCATTTCATTCCTGTTTGTATTTTGATGAAATGGTAAACATGAGACAGGTTTTGATGGGGTTGTTAGGATATATTCATATAACAAAGGATCTAGGAGTCTTCAGATAGCTTCATTTGTTAATCAAGATCATCTTCAGGCAATGACTGGTAAATTCTTCTCCACCATTTTATTCCAGCTTGTTTTTTGAAGAAACTTTAAGATGAGATGGGTTTAGGTTGGGTTGGTAAGGATATAACAAAGGAACAAGGGGTCTTAAGATCGGTACCTGCACAAATCAGGACCCTCTTCATGCAATGACAGGTAAAAAAACTTCTTCACCATTTTATTCTTGTTTAGTAATTTGAAGAAATTGTTAGGATGACATGGGTTTAGGTTGGGGTTTGTTAGGATATAACAAAGGAACAAGAAATATTCAGATTGCTATCTGTGCAAATCAAGATCCTTTTCATTCAACTACAGGTAAATCCCTCTACATTGCAAAACTGCAAACAAAACCACTTAAGTGTTAAACTTTTTTTGATTGTTCTTTCTTATTTCAGGTCTAGTCCCTCTCTTTGGTATCGATGTTTGGGAGCACGCGTATTACCTCCAGTACAAGAACGTCCGCCCGGACTACGTCAAAGCCATCTTCAACATCGCAAACTGGACAGACGTTGAGAGACGACTGAACGAAGCGATGACCACGAGTTAGATCGTTTCTAGGAATCATTCACTTTTGTCTTATAACGATGCTCGTGGAGAAGAAAGCACAAGCGTTTGATTTGGTTTTGATAATCTGGGTTTGGATGCGTATATCAGAATGACATTTTACATTTGCTATCATTGCTGTTATGCATGTTGTGCCTCGAATTTCAAAAATTCTAATACATTGTAATGGTAACAAAGTGAAAAATTTGACATTGCTGTACAGTCCAACCTCGTTATAAAGAGCACTGATATAAAAAAAAAACCTCATTATATCAAGGTGATTTTTAGGGGACCAACAATTTGTTATGCCTCAGCCACCATATTGTGGTGCCAGAACAATTATTTTCTATAGTATTTTAGCCCTGATATAACAAGGTTTCAATATACAGAGGAAAATGTGCTGGTCCAAAGGACCTCGTTAGAACGAGTTTTAACTGTACTTCCACATCTTCTACATTTTCCACTGTGCTAATCAGTCAAAATATAGGAAACTTTGTTTGAGAAATATGAAGCAAGAAAAGTGAAAATTTGCCATCTTATTACAAGAACTGTTCTTGAAATCTGCATTGAAATACATGTATACATATCTTGGATCGGTTATGAAGGAGGTTGTGACCTGGTGCCTGTAACATAAAAATTATTTGTATCTCTATGGTACAAGTTTTGCTGTAGACCTATGATTTATATGTATCGTAAATTTAATTGCATCTTTTATGGTACAGGCTCCTTATATTATGGATCATAAAATGACTCTAATCATGTTTTGCTTTCTTATAAGATGATCTGATTTCAATTACGCAGCTGTAGTTTTGTTTATAATTATGCCATTATAACTTCATAAATCTATATGTTGTACTCCTACCATGTAAAAATGGTTTTAACGACTATAAGGAGGAATACTTGGTATGATGGGTATACTTGCGAAGAAAAAGACTGCATTTTTGCAGTTGCACTGTGTTAAAAGCAATATTTGTTACATTTGCAGTGTGACATACTCTATGTATCAATTGTGTGTATATCTCAGCATGCCTCTTCTATTTGTTTTCTCACAACATTGGCACGAAAATTAAAATCTTTGGGCGATTTCAACTTCAAAGATCTATTCTCAAGTTGATGGTTGTAGAATTACAAACTTAGAGTCTGTGTCTGTGTATCTCAGCATGCTTTACTGTTTGTTTTCTCACAAGAGTGACACGAAAATCTAAATCTTTGGGGCGATTTATTTTCCAAACATCTATTTTCAAGTTGATAGTTGTAGAATTACAAACATAGAGATTATATAAATGCATGGAAAAGGTTACCTTGTTATCATGGATTTCAGGGGTGCATTTTGAACCATTGTACTAACTGTCCAATCATATGATATATGATTTATGAAATTGATGTATTCTGTTTTAATATCTCTAAGAAAAAATATCTCCTAAAAAATGTACTTCGTCTGCACAAGTTTTGATGTTAGGCTCTGCAGAGCTACATATACTGCCATCTTAAAAGTGTTTAAATGGTTAAGGCAATTATGTGGGTGCTTCCATTATTTAATTTGTTTACCATTTACCTTTATCACCCTCCGGTTGCATGGGGCAAAGGGCGATTAGCCCCATAACCTTGAAATAGCACCCACACACTGTTTAAAGGTTGCTATTATTCAGGAAGAAAATGTAAAATAGCCCCCTTAAGCAGAGTATTTTACACTACTACAGAATAACTGAGTGTTGAAAAAGTGGGGCTTTGCAAGAAATTTTCAATCAAATGCAAGCGGATTGCAAATCACCATTCTGATTGGCTCATGGTATGAGATGTATGAGAATGTGCATACAATATTGATTTCTATTTGCCAGTGTGTCAAATTAATTCGCAAGTGATACACTTGCGAATTGCAGACGATTGCCTTTGAAGTGCTTTTGCTAGACAATTTCAATTGATCCCAATTCAACAGCCAATCAGTTGCAAATTGAAGCAATAATTTTGACTGGCGCATAGTCTTCATATTTAAGAAGATATACGAGTAACAATGCTTTTGATTGGTCAATAGAGATACCCCTATAAGGGGAAATTGTTTGGAAATCTGTTGCAAATTGAAATACGCCCTTTTCATCCATGCATAGTTGACTGTGCTTCTGAAAAGACCAGCATGAAACAATTATTTTGATTGGCCAGTGGAGATCATGAACAAAGTTGCATTCAATTGCAACATTCTTGCTCCTCTTTATCAGATTAAATCTGAACCAGCGTACTGTATGTTTTGAAATGATGTGCTGTGAAGCTTTATTTCTGAAAAATCATTGAACACGAACAATTCTTCTCTCCCATCTGAATTAAGAGATTCTTGTAAAGAAATTATTTGGAGATATTTTCATGATATAACATTAAATGCTTTAAAAGTCCTCTTCGTGTATGATTGATATTTTCTAACTAGTAGTGTTTGTGTGATGAAGATTCAAAATTATCAGCTGCGGTCAGGTTTAAAATATTTTTTAAAAATCTGATAAAATTATGTAGATGTAAGGGATGTTGTTCAAAATCAACTGCAGATCAACTGCTGCTTTGCAAATTGTAAAGCACATTTTTATTAGCGCATTGTATGCGCATTTAACAAGGAAGCTCTGATAAGAAGTAATATGTCTTATTTAATATTCCAATTACTTTTACTACAACCCTTCATGTAAGTGAAAACGCACATGACAAACCTTTGCTAATTACTTGCTTCCTCGTGAACAGAAACTTGTCAGAACATGAGAATAGCCTTTATTCCTTATTATCACAACTTGTGATTGGGAGAAAAATAGACGGGTAGATTTAGCGGGGTAAGCTCGCTATTCATAAATTATGAATAGCGACCCTCTTCTTCTATTATGAATAGCGACCCCATCCTCTGATTATGAATAGCGACCTTCTTCTTCCATTATGAATAGCGACCCTCTTCTTTCATTATGAATAGCGACCCCATTTTCTGAATATGAATAGCGACCCTCTTCTTCTATTATGAATAACGACCCCATTTTCTGATTATGAATAGCGACCCTCTTCTCTGATTATGATTAGTGACCCTTATGAATATTGATTCTTATGAATAGCGACCCTCTTCTCTGATTATGATTAGTGACCCTTATGAATATTGATTCTTATGAATAACGACCCTCATGTATTTTTATGAATAACGACCCTCTTCTTCAATTAGGAATAGCAACCGTTATGAATAATGACCTTTATGAATAGCGAACCCCCTTTTTTATGAATAGGGACCCTTATGAATAGCGACCCTAATTTGGTGTTATGAATAGCGACCCTTTTTCCGTTTCATGAATAGTGACCCTTATGAGTTATTATGAATGGCGATCCTTATGAACAATGGCTATTATGAATAGCGACCCTTATGAGTTATTATGAATAGCGGTCCTTATGAATAATTTTCCGTTATGAATAGCGGTTCTTATGAATAGCGAGCGGACCCCGTTTTAGCAGACCTCCCAATCATTAGGAATTTTGAAGAAATAACATGATTTTTTTTTGGTACTATTTTGAGAGAGTTTCAATGTCATTTCAAAAGAGTTTTCCTTTTTTTGTTGATAATTCTTCGACACATTTCTATGGGAAACTTTCTTTCTTAGTCTTTTTCAGCAAATCATTCCTCTTTTTTTTAATTATTATATTGGTTGGGTTGTTGAGGCTTGTATCAGTATAGATCGACAGGGAGATAGACAATGAATAGGTGGATAGCTTGAATTATAGATAGAGAATAAAAAGAGAGGGTGATGAGAGGGAGGGAGAGAGAGAAGGGAGGGGTTGGAGGGTAAAGGGAGATAAGGAGGGGTGTGTTAGAGTAAGAAGGGTGGAAGAGTGAAAGAGGAAAGGGGAGAAGGGAATTGAAAAGCTTCCCCACTTTTTCAGGTAACATGTGCAAGCCTATGTGGGTGCGTGAAAGTCCTAATCCGCAGCCCCTCCCACTTTTCAAAGCGTTCGGGGTCTCTGCACGCACACACATTTATATACGCACACACACACACACACACACACACACACACGCCCACAGTCACACACACACATCCCCCACACACTCACTCACACACATCCCCCACAAACACTCGCTCGCACACATCCCCCACATACAAACAAACACACACATATCCCACACACATCCCCGCACACGTACGTACATACGCACACGCACTCATTCACGCAAAAACCGTTATGGAACTGACTTCACCATCCCGCTTTTTTAATTCTCACCCTCTCTTCTCACATTTACTCTTTTCTTTATTTTGATTTCTTGCAACATCATACACCTCTCTTTGGTTTCCTCTCAATCAAAGCGGTCTACATAGCCTAATTATGTCATGTCGAGCCCATTTCCACGTTACCCGAACCTGTCATGATATAATATCCGTCATTTCTAACAAGTTTTTTCCTCCGCAATTATCAAATTACATTTCATTTAAACCATGAAAATGAAACAACAAAACCAAGCCAAGTCAACAAACTAACATGGTTTTGATATACCCTCAAGGAGGGTAATTACAATTTAGTTGTTATTTTGGGCATAGCATAACACTTCCTTCCGTTAATGATGCATAATTATTTACCACAACTATATTTAATTTTGAGTGACATGTTTCATGATACCGTGTTTTTTCCCCTTCATATCCCGGAGCTATACCATACAAAAACTCCTTATATCTCTCTTGTAACTGTATGATCATCATTAAAGGGGAATTACACCCAGACAAGAATGTACGTTCAGCAAATGGAGAAAAATCAGATGAACAAACTGTAAAAATTTGAGCAAAATCGGATAATTCGTTCAAAAGTTATGAATTTTCAAAGTTTTCATTTCCACCTGTGCTGGGCATCCTTGAACTGGCAACGTACAGCCAATTAGCATAATCTGTGATGTCATACATGGAGAACACCTCATTCACTTTGCATATAAATTTATTGAAAATGGATGAATATCATATTTCAAATGAGGAATCAACACCGTTCTTGCTGGAATGCTTGCAGAATTGATGTGGCTATAATATACTCAACTGAAAAAACAAACAAACTTTGTCTACTTTTCTGGAAAAAGAGTAAAATGTGAAATTTTGTGTACAAAGTGAATGGAGAGTTCTCCATGTTGGCAGCCATTTTGTGCCTGTACGTTTGCCAATTTAAGGAGCCCATGAGGGGTGTAAATCAAAACTTTAAACATTCATAACTTTTGAATGGATTATCCGATTTTGCTCAAATTTTCAGTTTGTTAATCCTATTTTTCTCCATTTAATGATAGCAATTTAATGTCTGAGTGTAGTTCCCCTTTAAAGGGAAACCAACTTCTGTCCTGTTCTCATTGAATAACGAAAAATAAGACTAACAAAATCAGATGGACGGTTAAGGTGTGAAAATTTGAGTAAAATCGGACAATCCGTTCGACAGTTATGAATTTTCAAATCGATATAGAGATATGATAATCCCTGCCGCTGATGGGGATCCGTGCGATCGGCAACATCGACGGAATCTGTGACGTCATGTCGGACAACTCCTCATTTGTACATATAATTGTTAAAACATGGATTAATTCAAAATGTATAGTAAGGGTTCAACTTGATTCTTCTCAAAATACATGCATACTCGATAAACGAATACTATACTAAATCGTGGCAGAGATCGTCATATCTCTGTAACAATTCGTAACTTTTGAATGGGTTGTCCGGTAGTTTGCTACAATGTTTGTCCAACCTTGCAACGTTAAAGGGGAACTACACTCAGACATTAAATTGTTATCATTAAATGAAGAAAATAAGATGAACAAACTGTGAAAATTTGAGCAAAATCGGATAATCCATTCAAAAGATATGAATTTTCAAAGTTTTTATTTACACCCCTCATGGGCTCCTCAAATTGGCAACGTACAGGTACAAAATGGCTGCCAACATGGAGAACTCTCCATTCACTTTGTACACAAAATTTCACATTTTCCTCTTTTTCTAGAAAAGTAAACACAATTTTGTTTTCTCGGTTAAATATATTATAGCCACATCAATTCTGCAAGCATTCCAAGAACGGTGTTGATTCCTCATTTGAAATATGATATTGATCCATTTTCAATAAATTAGAATGAGGAGTTCTCCATGTATGACATCACAGATTATGCTAATTGGCTATACGTTGCCAATTCAAGGATGCCCAGCACAGGTGGAAATAAAACTTGAAAATTCATAACTTTTGAACAGATTATCCGATTTTGCTCAAATTTTCAGAGTTTGTTCGTCTAATTTTTCTTCATTTACTGACCGTACATTATTGTCTGGGTGTAATTCCCCTTTAATGTATATGCACGTAGCATTCTGACTATTTTACTCTTATTATTTTTTAACAGGTTTATACATAGTTCATCTTGGAGCAAATAAATTAATTAATAATTAATAAATTTGAATATATTATGAAAGTGTTTTATTATCACTGGTCGATTACCTTCCAGAATTTTCCCCGCTTTGAAAATTACTGCAATCTTTATACACGAACTCACAATAGTGCAGTATCTAAACTAAACATATAATAAGCCCTCACACACACAACCCATTATTTTAGCATGATTAGCACCGATGTCTATTTTTGTTAATTCCTCATACGATATACCATTTTGTAATTTTGCACAATGTATCATAATTTAGGTTATTTTTTGTAAACCGACTCTGATATCTTTGTCCAAATACGTTTAAAAATCGGCAACTTTTTAAGCCTTTAATATTGCGGACATTCTCGTGAAGTGTTAAATAATAATGATGATAATAATAATAATAATAATAATAATAATAATAATAATAATAATAATAATAATAATAATAATAATAATAATG
>BQKZ01005322.1:0-11847 GCA_036244855.1 Temnopleurus reevesii | reverse complement strand
GTTGCAATTGATCGCAAGTTGCAGTTGATCGGAATGCGCCAATCAAAATCATTGTTTCATGCGCGTCTTGTTAAATGCGCATATCGCGCGCGAATGGAAATGCGCGTTACAATTGATAAAGTTGCAGTTGATCTGCAGTTGATTTTGAGCAACACCCCCTAAGTATTTTTTTTCCTTTTTATATACATTAACATTGGGTAAAATGTGTACCCAGCACTGTGTAGAATATACTGTATACAAAAATCTGTCCAGCACATGGTGGAATTTTGCACGTTAGATATAATAAGTAGCCAAGAACTGTGTAAAATATGAACTTATTGTGGAAATTGGTAATAACCTCGTTTTACCGAGGACATTGGGACCAGAGAAATTACCTCTTTATATGGAAACCTTGTTATATCAGGGTCAAAATACAATTACATACAAAAAGATGGGACCAGGAAATTTACCTTGTTATAACGTGAGCTCGTGATATCAGTGCTCTTTATAACGAGGTTTGACTGTAATACCACAATTTGTTGTATTTTTATTAATCATTTTAATAGATGTGTGGACAGTGTGCTACCCAGTGTTGGGTTATTTAACGATTGCCCAATTCTTAAAAGGGTGTCGTGTGATTTCTTTATTTCACTCTATCCATTTCATTGTGTGTGTGTGTGTGTGTGTGTGTGTGTGTGTGTGTGTGTGAGTGTGTATGTAGTGGGGGTGTGATGGAGATGAATGCTTGAGTAAAACGTACACCACATTTATAGTGAATTTTCGAAAATGGTGGACGGAGCGTTTTGGACGATAGAAAACGAGTGTGCAACAAAATATGATGCGCATATCAGCGGCGCACTTGTCATTTGCTGCGCACATCAGATGCGCATTCGTACTTAACAAAGAGCTTTATATTTTCCATATATAAAGCTCTTTGGTTCTCAACCATCCCCAAGCCACCGTCCACCAATTTCGAAAACTTGTTTTTATTCCTACTTAGTTTTGTAGTTTTGATATATCACACGAGAGGGAAAGTAATTACAGTTGAAGAAAAAGTATGAAAATATGATCCCATCGATTTGGGGTTTCCCCATGGACGAATTAGAATTTCAACAACATCATTACGAGAAACCTGTATAAAATATACCAGTAATACTTAGCAGACCAGTGGCCTGTAACATAAAAGTTGCAATCAAACTTACGATAAATATTGATCGTAAGTCTATGGAAAATCATGTATCATAAAGATACGATTAATTCTTTGTTAATCGTTTCTCTTATATGTTACAGGTCCCAGTATTGTGGTTTCAGACTTTATTACTCACCCTCTTCGGCTTATTTCCTGTTGCATTTTCAATTTTTCAAAAGTTTTTATCCAAATCATGGACGATATAAAATTAATAATTATCCCGGTTGCATATAGCTCTTAAAAATTTAGCATGAAACATACGTTATTCAAAAGCTTCACCTTTTCTCATAATGTTAATTCATCTAATAAATTTATACGCATTCTCCCATCTGGCCTTCCGATTTTGTTTTGTTTAAAAAATTTTTTTAAAGTTATTCTTATTGTTAGTAGTATTAATTCATGAAAATATGTAGAGGCATTCCACTGTATGGCTTTACGGTTTTCCTTTGTATGTTTTTATGGACGTTGTTATAATTCCAAATGGACTGTTTATGCTGCAGATTGTTTTCTGTTAATTTGTTTTGCCCTGAATTTTCTCATAAGACGTTTTTTTTTCGTTTTACAAGACATCATTCGATATTGCTGAAATTGTAATACTTTCAGGAAAAGTGAGAGAGAAAGAGAGAGAGAGAGAGAGAGACAGAGAGAGAGACAGAGAATTTGAACTTTTGAGGCGTTTAATAAAATAATATCATTTAGTTCTGAATATTTACGCCTGAAGTGTTATTTTAATTTGCTCTCCATAGCTCTTTCCGGTCGGTTATTATCATTTCCAAACGAGTCAATATTTCAAGAGCTACATTTTTTTTGGACATTTTTTTTTGGACAAAATTGAATGGAATTGATTAGGAGGGTTTACTGTAAGATTCAAATTCTATGCGTTCTCTTTACACAATGATCGCTCTCGACAATTCAAAACCTTGCTCGATGCTTACCCGACATAGCAATAAGTAATGTATACAAACGGGATTCCAAGTATTTTAGTTTAATTGTTACAAACTTGCTTCGAGAACACCATGTAACTACGTTCGTCGGCAAGAAACGTGCTTAAATTTGAATCTATTACACATTAGTGAACGACCTATTGAATTGGTTGCGCGATTGTTGGTGCGATATTCAATTCAATAAACTTCTTATAGTTTCTATAATAATTCTTATGCGATTATATTTTCTTCGTTTTTCTCACATTCTTAGCTTAATAGAGAACTTAGTATGACGTCAACTGACACCGGCACAACATCACCTGACACCCATAAGAAATCATCTGACCCAAAGAAGGCATCACCTGATTCTAAGGAGGTATCACCTGATCCAAAGAAGACGTCACCTGATCCAAAGAAGACATCATCTGATCCAAAGAAGACGTCACCTGACGGGATCACATCACCACCTGACCCAAAGACGACATCACCTGACAGAAGGAAGACATCACCTGACACCAGTATGGCATCACCTGACTCAAAAGGACCAATCGTGGTGCACGAAGGGGCTCTCAATATCAAGACACGTGTGATGTTTTGCAAGCGATGGAAGCAGAAATACGTGAGAGTGCGGGCTGACACCAGACAACTTGCAATCTATGATAAAAAGGTGAGGAACAAAAGGCTTACTAGACTTTAAGCAGTCTATCTTTCAGTTCATTATAGCACTGTATGTTACAGATTTAAAGGTTCTAGCAGCCCGCTCACAATGCGGAACTACATAATAACATTGTAACAAAACAAAAAACAAAACAAAGGGAAAGAGACTATTTTTTGTATATTGATGAAAAGTTAAAAGAATGAACTAAATCACTCTGATCGGGAGTTTTAGCCAATCGTTAAAAGCCCGGATGATGTCTACTAGAAGTTTATGCTAACAGTTATAATTATCAACTCCCAATCTTCTTGGAACTGAACTGTGCATTATGATAAAGAGCGCCATCTCCATTCAGTCAAAAGGCAAAATTGGATTTTATCCAAGTTCAAGTTAATTTTCAAGTTTATTTTCAAGTTCATTTTCAACATTGATATCAAATTCTAGGATTATACATGTATGTAAAAAAACAGAGTTAAACAATGCAGTGTAAAACAAAAGATATGAAACATTTTAAAGCTCTTTAGTTTAAGTACTCGCTATCATATATATATTCTTCTTAAACAAAACTGTTCATTTCATGAAAAATATCTAAATTGTTCATTTCATTAAAAAAAAACTAAGGGATAAGTGGAGGGAGCCTATGAAAAAAATATTCTCCAAAACAACGGAGAAAGCATAAAGAGAGAGATTGAGTATAAATCTCCCAATTATTTAGAATATTTAATCTACCTCAATATGCGTCACTATGTCGGTTTATAGACTTAGTCTGGTGCAGAATTTTTGTTTTTAATTATTTTTTTAAATTTTTAAAATCATTTTTTATTAAAAGTAGAATAGTCAGAAAAACGGATAAAAAACATGAAAAAGGTTTGAAGTAAAATCGGAAAAAGGAAGTTCTGAATATTCCAATTGTATTACTGACGAGTGATTTTCATGCAAATTGGCAAAAGTTAGTCACATGCCATGACGTATGCCATACACTTCTCGACTGTTATCTTATTTCAACTTGTTATTTTAAAGAATCAGTTTTAACCTATAAATGGATATTTTTTTTATTTACATCAGTATTTACAAAAATGAATCACTAAATGTATCTACACGACGAAATTTGTTTTAGTTGAAAGAAAAGCATCTAAAAACAATAAGATATAATAATACATTATATAAATTGTAGTTTAAAACCATACTGTTGAGTTCTCTCATCGAAGTGATAATAATACACAAATCTTTTATGGAGCACTTCTTATTAGAAGCTCAAGGCATGCAGAGTTTTCAGAGCAAAATCGATCAGATTACTTTGCTGATGTACGCCAGAAAAATCGTTTTCCGAAACACCTCAGTACTAAAATTTAACTGATTGCAATAATTTTTACTTGACATTTAATTGTTAAATATAAATATGTCGACATTTTTGGTGTAAAATTTCAATCATTTCATCACTATAGGATTGTTCTTATTACACGTTTTGATGTACCGAGTTGATATTGAATAAACTCCATACAGTTTTTTTTAGAGTAATGACTTACATTCACTTTGTGAATATCAGTAGGCATATTGATGATTTTTCTTTGTCTTTAAAATCACTCATGTTCAGTGGTGGATCTACGGGCTGGGTTGGAAGGGGGGGGGGGGGCTCAAACCCCCTTGGGCTGCCAAGTAAAAACAAAATGACAAACTAAGAGCATAAGAGTATGCTTAAAATCGACAGCTGGCAGCCCCTAAAAATGAAAAATCTCCATACCGTGGGAGGGGAGGGGTCCACCCGCTCCCTTCTCCCTCGCTTGCTTCGCGAGCTCGGGCTTGGTCGCTCCGCTCCCTCGCCGATGTCTATCTTGACATCCAAAATTCTTCTCTTGGGAAAAAGCTAGATCTGCCCCTGACGTTGCATCTGAATAAGAATTTTGTGTAAAATACACGGATTATTGTGAACACTTCCTAAAATAGAATGAATTTATGTTGGTAACCGCTCTTTGTTTATCCCAATTCAATATTAATAGCGCCCCCATTATTTATTTATCCTCTCTTTCTCCCACCATCTCTCTCTCTCTCTCTTTCCTCCTCTCGTTCAGGTCTCAGCAAACTCTACGGGTAAGCGTGGGGAGTGCCTTCTCATTCAGCTCAAGCAGGTTGCCGAATGCAGACCAGATGTCGGCGGCAAAAAACGGAGTAGCTTTGTGATCCAAAAGACACCCAATGCAGGCGCTAACAAACAGGTAGGCCATAAAATAATCCAAAATTATTTAATATTTGGTGTTATTATTTGCCGAGATATCCTTGTAAGGCGCGATTTGGGTTTAGATGCAGATGGGATGCTTTGCGTGTTGTGGTTTTGCGCACTCGAGAAATCAATTGTTGTGAGATGCGCTATCGCGATGCTCATCCTTCAAAATCCGTGTTATCGTTCTGTTTTCGTAATTTCTCGAGGTTTCTCTTCTCACGCGATTGATTTTATATGTCTCAATCGTTCCTCATCTTTTATCATGCAAACATGTCTTCGTATTTTCACGTCCCGTCTCTTTATTTCGTCTTATATATGAGGGTATATCACCTTATGTTTATTTCTATATCTCTTTCGCCCATTCTCTCTCCACCTCTCTCCGTGTTCATGTTTATTTCATTTCTCCCGTTGAGCCCTCTTATTTTCTTGCATTTTCTTTTCCAATTTGATCGATGTGTCACTCACTGTCTCTTCATTTACGGTTTGCCCTTTTATCTCTCTCTTTAACTTCATCATCTTTTCCTGTGTCTAATTCTCTCTTTCTCTCTGTCTGTCTGTCTGTCTCTCTGTCTGTCTGTCTGTCTCTATCTCTCCATTTTCTCTCTTCCTCTCTTTCTCTTGTCCCCTTATCATGCTTATTGTCCATCTGTCTATTATTCATCTATTTATATATCTTTATCTATCCATCTGTTTTCTTTTCTATTTACATCCCTCTCTTTCTTCTTTCATCCTCTCCATCTGGTTCCATTTATGCTTCTCTATCCCCACTTTCGCCCACCTTTATTTTGCACATTTCTATATTAATCATTCTATCCATCTATATATCTATTATCTATCTATCTATCTATCTATCTATCTATCTATCTATATATCTATCTATCTAAACATATTATATGTTAATATGGCATTAATGCACACTTAAAAGGCTTCTATCTATATATATATATATATATCTATATATATATATATATCTATCAATCTATATATCTATATATCTATCTATCTATCTATCTATCTATCTATCTATCTATCTATCTATATATCTATCTATCTAAACATATTATATGTTAATATGGCATTAATGCACACTTACAAGGCTTCTATATATATATATATATCTATATATATATCTATCTATCTATATATCTATCTATATATCTATCTATATATCTATCTATCTATATATCTATCTATCTATCTATCTACCCATCTATATCTCTCTATATATATCTATCCATCAATCTACTTTCCTTTATATGCCCCCCTCCTCCTCATACCTATCTATCCCCAGTCCTTCCCCATCCACAGATTCACACTTTTATTATGTAAACTTCTACAATAATCATTCTCTATATCTCTATCATTCTATCTATCATTCTATTCTTCCTCCTTCTCCCCCTCCTCCCTTTTTCCTCATCCCTTCTCCCCATCTCCAGTTTCACGCACCTTTATTATGTATACGTCTACGTCTGTGTCTATTTGCACGCCATTTTTGTCGCCGTGGCTTTGTCTCTCCCCCATCCTCCTCATGCATGGCGCAGACATAATGCATCTCGCCTGGATGCTTTTCCATGGGAACGCACTATACCGTAATGAGATGGAGAAAGAGGGTTTGGGAGGATAATTATGCGCATAGTTGTGCTGACCGTATTGCCATTTCAACAATCCTTAATATCTATGTCTGTATGTTTATATAATTTGACGATTTCCAACGCTTTGTCTTTGTAAGAAAACGATGATATTTTGAGGCTGAATGATTTGCCATGGGAACGCACTATACCGCAATGAGATGGAGAAAGGGGGTTTGGGAGGAGGAGGATAATATGCGCATATGCTAACCGTATCGCCATTTCAACGATCTAAGAAACGTTGTACTACAGAATTGAAATGCTTTGTCTTTGTAGAAATAAACATGTTTTGATGTAAATTATAAGTGCCTTGATGCTTTTCTATTGGAACGCACTATACCATAATGAGATGGAGAAAGAGGGGATGGGAGGAGGATAATTATGCGCATGTGCTCACCGTATCGCCGTTTCAACAATCCTAAATCATGTATGTTTGTATTTAGGTATGGATTAAACAATTAAAGTGCTGTGTTTTTGTAAAAAAAAATATTATGTTGAAGTAAAAAAATAAGTGCCTTGTTGGTTTAACGTTAGAACGTACTATAATTCTACCGTAATGAGATAGAGGGATTTGGTTTGGGAGGAGGATAATAATATTCTATACCATAATTAGATGTTTGGCGTTGGGAAGATGATAATTATGCGCATATGCTGACCGTATCGCCATTTCTACAACCCGAAATCATGTACGTTTGTATTAACGTGTGTTAAAGTGTTGAATTGGTTCGTCTTTGTAAGAAAATGATGATATTTGGATGTAAAAACAAAATAATAAGCAGCTGAATGAGAACGCACTACACCCTATAACGATATGGAGAAAGAGGGGTTGGATGAGGATAATTATGCGCATATGCTGACTATTTTAACTATCAGAAATCATGTATGTTTACATTGATTTATGCATGATTGTATTGCTTTGTCTTTGTACATGTTGTAAGAAAATGATGATATCTTGAGGTAAAAAAAAATAAGCGGCTGAATGCTTTGCCATGATTGGAAAACATAGAGAAAGAGGGGATGGGAGGAGGATAATAATTATGGGCATAATTTATGCTGAACGCATTGCCAGTTCTACAATCCGCGAAACGTCATAATTTATCAACGATTCGAAGTGAAATGTCTTTGTTTTGAACTCAAAACAATTGCTTTTGTGCTTTGCCATGGGAACGCACTATACCGTAATGAGATGGAGAAATGGGTTTGGGAGGAGGATAATAATGCGCATATGCTGACCGTAACGCCATTTCAACGATTCAAGAAACGTTATACTACAGAATTGAAATGCTTTGTCTTTGTAGAAATAAACATGTTTTGATGTAAATACATGTATAAGTGCCTTTATGCTTTGCCATAGGAACGCACTATACCGTAATGAGATGGAGAAATGGGTTTGGGAGGAGGATAATAATGCGCATATGCTGACCGTAACGCCATTTCAACGATTCAAGAAACGTTATACTACAGAATTGAAATGCTTTGTCTTTGTAGAAATAAACATGTTTTGATGTAAATACATGTATAAGTGCCTTTATGCTTTGCCATAGGAACGCACTACACCGTAATGAGATGGAGAAATGGGTTTGGGAGGAGGATAATTATGCGCATATGCTGACCGTAACGCCATTTCAACGATCCAAGAAATGTCATATTAATGAGTTTAAGTGAAATGTCTTTGTTTTGAACCTGAAACAATAGCTTTGGTGGTTTAACATGGGAACGCACTATGCCGTAATGAGATGGAGAAAGGGGGGATGGGAGGAGTGTAATCATATGCGCATATGCTCATCGTATCGCCGTTCCAACAATCCTAAATCATGTATGTTTGTATTTAGGTATGGATTAAACAGTTAAAGTGCTTTGTTTTTGTATTAAAAAATATTATGATGAAGTAAAAAAATAAGTGCCTTGTTGGTTTAACGTTAGAACGTACTATGATGCTACCGTAATGAGATGGATGGATTTGGTTTGGGAGGAGGATAATAATATTCTATACCATAATTAGATGTTTGGCGTTGGGAAGATGATAATTATGCGCATATACTAACCGTATCGCCATTTCAACAACCCGAAATCATGTATTGATGTTGCTTTGTCTTTGTAAGAAAATGATGATATTTGGAGGTAAAAACAAAATAATAAGCAGCTGAATGAGAACGCACTACATCCTATAATGAGATGGAGAAAGAGGGGTTGGATGAGGATAATTATGCGCATAATATGCTGACTATTTCAACTGTCAGAAATCATGTATGTTTACATTGATTTATGCATGATTGTATTGCTTTGTCTTTGTACATGTTGTAAGAAAATGATGATATCTTGAGGTAAAAAAAAATAAGCGGCTGAATGCTTTGCCATGATTGGAATACATAGAGAAAGAGGGGATGGGAGGAGGATAATAATTATGGGCATAATTTATGCTGAACGCATTGCCAGTTCTACAATCCGCGAAACGTCATAATTTATCAACGATTCGAAGTGAAATGTCTTTGTTTTGAACTCAAAACAATTGCTTTTGTGCTTTGCCATGGGAACGCACTATACCGTAATGAGATGGAGAAATGGGTTTGGGAGGAGGATAATAATGCGCATATGCTGACCGTAACGCCATTTCAACGATTCAAGAAACGTTATACTACAGAATTGAAATGCTTTGTCTTTGTAGAAATAAACATGTTTTGATGTAAATACATGTATAAGTGCCTTTATGCTTTGCCATAGGAACGCACTACACCGTAATGAGATGGAGAAATGGGTTTGGGAGGAGGATAATTATGCGCATATGCTGACCGTAACGCCATTTCAACGATCCAAGAAATGTCATATTAATGAGTTTAAGTGAAATGTCTTTGTTTTGAACCTGAAACAATAGCTTTGGTGGTTTAACATGGGAACGCACTATGCCGTAATGAGATGGAGAAAGGGGGGATGGGAGGAGTGTAATCATATGCGCATATGCTCATCGTATCGCCGTTCCAACAATCCTAAATCATGTATGTTTGTATTTAGGTATGGATTAAACAGTTAAAGTGCTTTGTTTTTGTATTAAAAAATATTATGATGAAGTAAAAAAATAAGTGCCTTGTTGGTTTAACGTTAGAACGTACTATGATGCTACCGTAATGAGATGGATGGATTTGGTTTGGGAGGAGGATAATAATATTCTATACCATAATTAGATGTTTGGCGTTGGGAAGATGATAATTATGCGCATATACTAACCGTATCGCCATTTCAACAACCCGAAATCATGTATTGATGTTGCTTTGTCTTTGTAAGAAAATGATGATATTTGGAGGTAAAAACAAAATAATAAGCAGCTGAATGAGAACGCACTACACCCTATAACGATATGGAGAAAGAGGGGTTGGATGAGGATAATTATGCGCATAATATGCTGACTATTTCAACTGTCAGAAATCATGTATGTTTACATTGATTTATGCATGATTGTATTGCTTTGTCTTTGTACATGTTGTAAGAAAATGATGATATCTTGAGGTAAAAAAAAATAAGCGGCTGAATGCTTTGCCATGATTGGAAAACATAGAGAAAGAGGGGATGGGAGGAGGATAATAATTATGGGCATAATTTATGCTGAACGCATTGCCAGTTCTACAATCCGCGAAACGTCATAATTTATCAACGATTCGAAGTGAAATGTCTTTGTTTTGAACTCAAAACAATTGCTTTTGTGCTTTGCCATGGGAACGCACTATACCGTAATGAGATGGAGAAATGGGTTTGGGAGGAGGATAATAATGCGCATATGCTGACCATATCACCATTTCTACAATGTGTATGAAAAAAAATGTAATCAGAACAAAATGTTGGCTGTACATGTCAATGACGTTCAAATGAATAAATTCCAAATTCCAAATTCCAATCAGAACAAAATGTTGGCTGTACATGTCAATGACGTTCAAATGAATAAATTCCAAAATTCCAATCTTAAATCTTGAATGTTTATATTACTATACGATGGTATTTATGTATGTTTTAGGTTGAAATGCGTTTTCTATATTTGAAATAGTCTTTTTAAAAGTGAAAATTAAGTGCATCGGTGATTCACCATGGGAACGCACTATACCGTCATGAGATAGAGAGAGAAGGGATGGGAGGAGGATAATAATTATGCGCATATGCTGACCGTATCGCCATTTCTACAATTCTGAATCATGTGTGTTTTTAAATGTGAAGAGCTTTGTCTTTGCTAAGATAAACGTGTTTTGAAATCGAAATAAGTGCTGTGATGGTGAAACATGGGAACATATATATATATATTATAATTAGCTGGAGGAACATTATTGTATCTGCATATGCTGACCGTAGAAACGGATCGATTAAAAAATTGAAGTGCTATGTCTGTGTAAAATAAACATATTTTGAAGCACAAATATTTAAAGTGCATCGGTGGTTCTCGATATGACTACATTTACAATAATAAGATGGAGGGAGTTAGAAGGAGAATGTTATGCGCATAATTATGCTGACCGTGTTGTAATTTCTACAATCGTAAATCATGTAAATAAAAACGGTGTATTGAAGATTTGCAGCGTTTTGCCTCATGTTAGAATAATAAATTATATTTTGAAGTAAAATAAGCTCCTCAATGGTCCACAATAGGCGGGTTTACTAATAGATGCAAATTTTATGCATACCTTTAACACAAAGGTTGTTCTTGACAACCCAGAAGCTTGCCCGAGGCCTGCCCGACATAGCAACAAGTAATGTATGCAAACTGGATTCCAAAGTATTGTAGTCTTATTATTATCAAATGGCTTTGGGAATACCATGTAACTACGTTCGCTAGCAAGAAAAGCACATAAATTTGAACATATAAGTAAACCCACCTATTAATTTTGACTATATCATAATGAGATTGAGGAGGTTTGGGGTGAGAATGGTTGTTTTCATAATGTTTACTGTGTTGTCATTTCTACAATTCTGAATATTTGACAGTCGTAAGTGCTTTGTCCATGTGAAAATACAATGTTTTGATTTACTGTCAAACCTGTCTGTAGTGGCCACTTAAATTGATTCCATCCAGGTGAAAATGCATGTTTTAAAACCTGTCTATAGAGGTCACCTGTCTACAGTGGTCACTTTTTCTGTTCCCCTTGGGGTGGCCACTGTAGACATGTTTGACTGTAATTAATAAGTGCATTTGTTGTTCACAATGCGAACACACTATACCGTAATGAGATGGTGGGGTTTCCTTTGCGAGGAGGATAATAGCGAGGTTACGCACCGTC
>BQKZ01005321.1:8124-25275 GCA_036244855.1 Temnopleurus reevesii | reverse complement strand
TTTTCTTTTTTTTTTCCCCTTTCATTTTTCCTCCCGAATTTTTTGTAAACATTTTTTCCTTCTTTGCCCCCCCCCCCCCCTCCTCATTTCGTACTCTTCTGAGACTCTTTCTTTCCCTCCCTCTTTTGTTCTTGCTCATCCTTCCTCCTTCTCTTATTGCCACCCCTCCAATACATCACTAACACCACCTCAATTCCACTCCCTTTCATTTTCTCAATACCTTCATCTTGCCTAACTCCATCATTATCATATAGGCTATTTTTTTTTGTACAGTACTATCAATTTTATCAGTTTTCTGACACTTTGGTGTCCAATATCTGTACATGCACCCTATTAGAAAAGAAACAATCCTTTCATCTTCTCCACCTCTTCTCCCTTCTTCACCATCAATTTCATAATCTTTCACAGATTTTAGCATCAAAATCATCCATTTATCCACCCAAGGTAGTTGATTTATACCGAACATGATATGATAAATTAAACTCTTTTCATCTTCTCCATATCTTTCTCTTCCTTCACCCCATTTCTCACTATCAATTCATCACCTTTCACAGATTTTGGTGTCTCAACATCCATATATATTAATCTGGGGTCAATGATTTGTACTAACCATATTATGAAAGATGAATACTCCTTTCATCTTCACAATCTCTTCTCTTTCAAATACCCCATTTTTCACTATCAATTTCATCATCATCATCATCATCATCATCATCTTTCACAGATGTTAGCATCACAGTCATCCATTTCTCCACCCCAGGTATTTGATTTATACCAAACATGATATAAAAAATAAACACTCATGTTGTGATGACAGACACGCTGAGCTAGCCCTAGCAACGGATATGCTCTGTTTACACAAATAATAAATTTTCTGATTCAATATCATATTCCTCATCATGCCCACATCAATGTGTGGATTACAAAAGAAAAAAGGGGAAAACCTGATTTTTTATTGATGTCAAAGTGAAAAACATGTTTCATCTATTTGCACAAAGTATGCCATATTTTTCTTGGTCGCTTTCTTTCTTCGAATAAATGTTTGATTCTTGTGGAAAGGGCCTTGGTATGAACACTCCTACAAGTAATGCCCCATTTACACTAGCAACAATAATCTATCATTGCGCAATGGGTTAGTCAATGCCTTCCTTAGCATTTGGCAGAAATTTTACAGTTTCTTGATGATGTTCTTTTGCTAACCTGTTGAAATAAATCATACACTTTCTTTGTGATCAAAGCCTTCGTACAATCACCCTGCGTCAATCATACGATTCCAACTACCATGTTTGTAAGAGTCACTGTCATATCAGTTTGATAATTTGAATATGATTTTGATAACTTTTACAATGATTTTGAATTCAAATAATGATTTTAATAATTTGTAGAATGATTTGATAACTTGTATAATTCAGCATAACAAATCTGGACGAAAATCATATGCGATTGTAAAATACCATCCGGATTAGAGGGAAACGATTAGCAGATGATCACCCTATGATGATCGCAGACCAAGAGTAAACTACATTGTTGGCATGAATGATCAGGTATGGTGCAACACCAATGTGATCTCTGTAGATCATCATCACTCAACAATGAAATAAATGTTCCTCCAACCCAAGGAGATCATTCGAATAGAGGAGAAACGATTTATAGTTGACGGTCACCCTATGACGGATCGCAGACCAAGTGTAAACTAGGCATGAATGATCCAGTTGATGTGATCTCTGTGGATCTCCATCCATCAACAGTCAAGGAAAATGAAATGAATGTTCCTCCATCCAAACAAATGATTCCTGGAAGCTCAATACTGCATGGCCGAAATAAAACAACAAATATACGAGAAAGACAAACATTCACAACTTCACATCACACCGAACGGATGAATGTGTCAGGAAGCACGTAATCTTTAGCAGAACTCAACATTCAGAAATATCAACCCAGAAAGAAGCAGCAGATAGTGGAAAAAGAGTGTGAAAGTTCAGAGACAAATTTCTCATGTATTCTTAGTACATTAAAAAGTAGTCAGTCAACAGAACTTCATCGAAGTTTTCATTTTTTTTTTGGTTCACACTTAAATATGAGCGGTGAAAAAATCTATGAAAGATATCATTTGATTTTCTGATTTTTATGTAAAACATTTTGCAGAGACTTTGCATGTACTTGACAGCACTACAGATTGAAATGGTAAAAAATAGAGGTTGTAAATACAATCAAATCATGTTGGGTGATATATTTGAACACTACATGTAGTAGAAAGTATACATCAGGATATCATAATATCAAATCATGTTAAATATGTAACAATAAATTGAAGGAGTAAAATGCAGACGTAGAGAAGGGATAAATACCTGAACTTCTGAAGCTCCAATCCGCTCAACAGATCTACCTCTCGTTCTGTGGTCTTTGGTCACAGTACTTTCTGGGAAGGAATCTGTTGAAGTCTCTCCAGGAGTAACAATTGACACTTTGCCCAAGAAAGTCGAAGAACCATCATCAGGATGGCCACCAGTATCCGAAACAAAAGAATTGTCAGCTCCGTTCACTGAATCTACACCTGACATTGACAAATAATCATCATCTACATGTAGGGTATTGATGTTCTCTTTGACTTTGTTTAGAACAAGGACACCAGACGTCCGCTCAATCTTGTAGGACCCAAGATTTTTAACCCTGGAAGGATCTTGTGTATTAGTGCCGTCTTTGGATGTGTCATTTCCATGAGTGTTTTCTGGAGTTGTATACAGGTCGGAAGGCATGCGGGGTCCCGAATCATCTGCTACAAAGACATTGTCACTTAGGGTAGATTCTTGTCGCTGAAAGTGAACATTTGTCGGAGCACCATGATTTTTATCAGGGTCTGGCGAAGGCTCAAAGTCAGATGCAACAGATACTGTTGATTTGTCACTAGCTTGATGATTCCCATATCGTTTAATCCGGCTAGCATACCTAGAGCTCCGCCTCCGACGAAATGTGCCAGATGTTTCAGAAGATGGAGTCTGGCTCACAGCCACTTGCAGGCGAGATTGTTCCGATCGATCATCAGTTGATGACTCTCCTCGATCATCCAGTAATACTTGGAAGTCTTCCTGATCCAGTTCTCCTGCTAAGCGTCTCTCCAAGACTTCTACCCTGTGTCTGAGAAGCTGGAGCTCATCTTCCATCACAGCAGAGCTCGGAGATGGCTCACTCAAGGTCCTTGAGGGCAAGGCGCAATCGTCAAGTGATTGCTGTGGTGTCAGACCCAAACCTTCACTGTAGCGTCTCCTTGGGGGAAGCGCAGGCTGTGCTTCCCTGTTTCGAGGCAGCGTTGCGGCCGCAGCGAGAGATCCAATGCTAGGTATCCGATCAAGCGGAGAGGCCAAACCAACACTGTTCCTCTCGTAAAAGAACTCTGAATCTACAGAGTAACTTCTTTCTTGTGATGGCATCGAACCAGACATCCTGCGAGTCCGATAGCTCCCGACTTGAGGGGCTTCTTCCCCTCCCACATCGGGACTTACAATGACAATATCAGTCAGTTTCAGCTTCTGTTTCGTAGTCTTTGACTTAGAAGTGCGTCGGTCCTCGAGATCAAGTTCGCTCGAAGCAACCGTCCGTCTAATCATCTGACCAAGCGACGGCCCAAGGGAACGTGATCTCCTCTTGGTCTCGCCAAAGATCCGCCAGGTGCGGCCCTTCTTCCTCCTGGACATTACAGGAAGTGGTTCATAATGATGATCATCTGTAGGATCTGTTGGATCGACAGAATCTTCAAGAGGACATTCCAGCTTTGCCATACAGCTTTGGCGCCTGGTCTGCTCAATGTGGGCATTAGGGACAAGGTAGCCATGCTCTGTGATTTCCATCGTGGCGTGTATTTTATCAAATTTCTCCATATATAAATACAATCTGGTGTTGTTTTTCTACATAAAGTATTCTTTCCATACCCCTATGACAGGCATGATTCCTGAGTTAATTACTCATTTATGAAATATTCCTGTTTCATTCATTTATAATTTGGATCATTAATCCAATCAACTGAATTCAATAGTTTCAATTTTTTTCAGATACAAGCAGTCCATTTAATATTTCTTTTTCAGTGGGCTGATTTTTCTTAACATTGGTATTTAAATTGTCTTAAAATGTTTCTTGTCAAAAATTAATCCTCCTTTTCATAGGTGGTATTTTTATCATCATTTCCATTCCCTATCTATCAAAGAAATGATTGCCCTATCCTTCAAACAGATGATTGATTAACTAAAAGGAGAACCAATCATTGTTTGTTCTTTTTCTCTTTTCATTCATCTGTGCTTCATTAAATCACGTTCATGAATAGACAATGAGTTCGCTATTCATCCAGTCATTTCCTGGTCATGTTCATGATGTGACACTCCATATTGCAAACATTCGTCCATCACTTTGACACCAGGTAGAATTTCCTTAGGCAAACATCGTCGGATATTTTTAGCGCTCAACTGATCCAAGCCTCTTCCGATTTGTGTTGACTCTGTATGACACAAGACCTTCAGTGATGGTCTGCGTAGACTAAAGATTGAATCAATTAGGTGACCTATGTTTAACCCTCAGCATCCCGATGGCGTTGAAAGATGTCAATCATGGCAGTCGATGACTTAACAGAATTCTTGTAAATACATGTAGCATAAGATGGTTGGGAAAATTTACTCAATTACTCAAATAGAAGCAAAATTCTGTGTTTCAATGTTTTTCATCTGGTCACCAGACTGAAAGCAAAGAGTTATTCAGTTGTCTTGGTTTCCGAAAGGTTAAGCCTTGCTTAGCAATATCAAAAGGAAGTATTAAATAGGCAACTTTACACTTTCATCAAGGTGTAATTCTAAATGTAGCGCTTCATCAATATTTTTCCACTTCAACTGATGCTACATGTAATTGAGTGGAATATTTGTTGTGTTGTTAGCATCAGTGCAGTTTGAGTATTTTTGGTTATTTTTTCTCAGCCAAATCATAGGCCGAAGAGGTCCAGGTCAAATTAGCAAGTTGTGTCAAAAGTGCATGCAAACTCCAAGACTATACATGTATCCCCAGGACTCTTAATGAATGGCCTCGACACTGATGTGTTAAATATCTTTCAACTCTGCTTTGAAATCTTTCCTTCCTCTCATGCGGAAATGTGTTGCCATGACAACCAACAGATTCCAAGGTTCTACGAACCGAACCGGCATCCAGGTAATCGCTATGGATTAAGATATTTTTTTCCTTTTTTCTTTCAACTCCAGGATTTCACTTCAGTCCCGTTAGGTATAAATGGCCGAAAAATTATTTCTATGATTGTTGCCCAAGACAGATGGAAAATGGATTCCTGAGGGAGGGTTCAATTCATTACAAATTAAGAGCAAAGAAATGTAAATGTCATAAAATATGAAGATTTGCCTGACAATTTCCAATGTAATGATTTCCTCTCACAATTGTGAAAAGCTGGTGCACTTCTCTGCTACAAATGACGAGTACAGTAGATTCTTGAAAACAAAGTGACAGGTATAACTGGTTCCATGAAGATAGGTAGAACATACTGTATCCAAGAATTTGTAAGATAAAGTGAATCTCCATCCAATAATTTCCTCAAAAATATTATGATCTATTCCACAGTTTGATGCAGAAATTTGAAATGAGGATGTGTCTTGATCTAGTAGGTGTCCGCCGATGTGGTTGTCATGGCAACTTCGACCCAAGACTGGGTCTATATGATGCTCTCTTGAGGTTGAGGGAAGTAGCTTCAGACGGCAGGTGTTTCAATTCTTCAGAATCAATTTCTCGTTCAGTGTTGTGACCTGCATTGATGAAGATAAGAAGTGAGAAAAAAAGACAAAGATTAGTCTTCATATTAATACCCAATTCATTGAAGATTTATGGAAAATATTTTGTTTTGTTAATCTCAAAATTATTTTGAGAAATACATGAAGAAAATCATGAAGGCATATATGCATGAACCACAAGAATGTAGAAAAGAAAAGAATCATAAGAAATTGATATAATTTAATATTATTATTATTATTCATTGAATGAGTTGCATGTACATGTACATGTATTATGGACTACACCAATAGAGATTTTTGTCACATAATACATTTGCTTCCTATATACTTATCAAAATTGAAATACATGTACATGTATGTCCATATTAAAAGGAATTTTGTTCAAGATTCTTTCGGGAAATATTGACATCAATTACAATCGTGTAGTATTAAGGAATATACATGTAAATCAAAAGAGGTACAGATTTTGTTCAAGATTTTATAAGGAAATATTGACATCAATTACAATATTGAAATATAAAGGAATAAAAATGAAACAGAAAGAAATTGATAAATGTAAAATTAAATGGTATTTGATCAACTGTGATGTGATTTGATTAATAGCTGATTGTAATGAAAGTTGTTCTATATAAACTTTATGAACATTTTATTGTTGCAATGCACTGCACATGGTTCCAATGTTTATCTGTTGGCAATACTACTGGCAATTACTTAACTCTGAATCATCAAAAAGGCTGATTAATACTAAAATCATTCTTGAGCTTTTGCACTTCATACAATGAAAACGATTATAGAAAAAAGGAAAGTATATACATGTAACAATTTCTGTTGAACTCTATATTGAGCAAGAACAATAACTGTTCTGAATATGAATTACAGAATCTGTCTTGATTATGCAGAGATAAGGATACTCAATAGGATCTGAAGGTTATCACCAAGTCCATCTGACACAATTTCATGACCAACGTACATTAAATATTTTAGAAAAAGAAGCAAGGAAGATTTTATTTATAAATTGAAGCATAAATCTTTTAAACTATTCAGGATAATTGGACAAACATGATTTGTGTTTTTATCAAATAATTTCTTTTTAATTCATGCTCTAAAATGAATGATGCAAAAAATCAAGATTTATTCTAGCGCTATAGAAATTATCATTAAATTAGGATACATTTAATTAAAAACATAAAAATGTTAACCTTATAAATTATGAAAATGACAAATTACCTTTCTCCCAGTAATTTAATTGTTTTCATTTTTGTTCTGTTAAATTGTAAATCACTACGGTACTCTTTGTTTTGAGTGCTATAAAAATAATCTATATCATTAAATTGGGATACTTGTAGGAAAAAAATGCAGTTGACATATTCTTATCAATGTTTGTTATCATTTACAGAAGTCAGGATGAGATAGTGATGACTTATTGATCTCTAATGTAAACACTCCACTTTGATTGCTTGAGAAAACAAAAATGTGTAATAAAACATTATCCTTTTTATTTGTTCTCATTTCAACAGGTGATAAAGTGATGAATAAATTAAGTACCTGTAATGATAAATGTTATGATAAAGTCAGCTCCAAATTTTATTGAATCGTAGCTGAATTTCTGTTTGCTCATTTATATTGGGCCTGGAAGCCATTGAGCAGCGCCTCTTGGACATTTCTTAATCCCCTTCTCGTTGTACGCAGGGTAGCAAGAGTTAGTTTGAAAGCACATACCCTAGACTTTCGGTGTGTGCGTGCACAGAGCATGATATAGGGTATGCATTGTGTGACTACATCACACACATACAGCATGCTTTATCCTCAGAGCATACAGACACACAATGCATACCCTGTATCACTCTCTGTGTATGCGCACAACAAAACCCATGGGTCTGTTCTGGCAGACTAGCAAACAGGGTAGCAGCAATTTATATCTTTTAACATCTTTTGGTATAACACGGCCGGCCGGGAATTGAACCCTAGCTGTACCTCCCAGTTGTGAGGTGAGTGCTCAACTGATTGAACCAATACACCAGTTAACAATGTTTGGTAATGAAATGAATATCATTACTGTAAATGGCATTAACAATTTGAATTCAAATGGAATCTAGGGTCATTTGGTGATTTCTATTCTTTTTTTTTGTGTGTGTGGCTGTTAATTACGTTATTTTCATTATTCATTTAACTGTGTGAAATAATTGAACTCTTTCAATTGGGAAATATGTCTTTGATTTCAAAGACATAGCCAGGCTTCTGGATTCCTTTGTCTACTTTAAAGCCTGATATTGTTATTGTCCATGACCTCCTTATAATATGTTTCCACTCTATTTACATGTAAATTATGCTTTGACATTTGATTAATATTATATAATCTGTGTCTCACGATACCCATTTTAAAGCCCCGATCACATAGGACCCCGAAAGCATCACGATTCACCCCGACTCGTTGTTCTGAGGCAGTTAACTGTCAATAAATAAAGAGTCGGGGGTGATCGTGTTGCTTCCGGGATCCTATGTGACCAGGGCTTAATACCTGGTCAGTGACAACTAATTGGCATCTCGGTCCAACCTACCAGATAATTTGAATATCGTGATCTTCGTTGACATACAGACCCGTCTTTCATATTATTGGACCCGTAACATTTATATGGCTTCCGGCTTTGTGATGTTCGATGGATGACCAATCATTAGGTCAATAATTTGAGAGAGATTGTAAACTTCTGAAGCTAAGTTTATCTTTTATTCATCTGTTTGGGGGAGTATTGAACCTTCTAATAGACCACTTTCTGATTATGTCCAAATGTTACGGAATCATTTGGCCAATTATAGTCAGTCATGTTTATACTAACCACCTATTAAGAGAAACAGACAGAGTGGCCATATGTAGACAGGTGGCCTCTATAGACAGGCTCTCTTAAAACACATTTTCATTCGGAAGGAATCAATCTAAGTGGCCACAATATGTCAACTACAAAAAAACTACAAATGCATGTAAAATTTTGCACAATGTTTGAAGCTTATAAAAATGTTCTTCTTTGAATAAGTTTTTGATAAAATTTGTTCAATGTGCATTATTGCTAGACTGATATTTTGTTTTGATATTGTATTCCATTCTTCATTTTATTTGCTTATTTACTCACATATCCTGCTAAAATGTTACTGGGACATGAAGAAATCTGAAATAAGTCTGAACTTGGTCTGACTTTGAAGTATTTTTTTCAAGGAGACTCCAGAATTCAGCCATTTAACACAAAACAAGTTCTATGTCAAGGGGAGAGTGCTTTACTGTACAAATCATGTTCAATCAGCTGTGAAAATAACTCTTCCCACAGAAAGGAAAGATTCAATTTCATGGATTGTTCCCCATTCAAGTAGCATACTTCCGAAGACAGGATGCTATTAGAGTTATCCACTTGTAAATCCATGCTCTGGAAAGGGAATGAACTTGAGATAGAGGGACAGAAAATGGGAAGAAGAAGTACCAACTAGTGCCAATATGGTATAGGGAACAACTTGATAATACAGTAGTGGGGAATATTTCCTGTGTACAAGAAGAGTAGTGAATTTTTTTATTCTGAAATAAATATTGAAAATGGATCGAATTGAATTGAACTGAATATACTTGTGAATGAAGGGATTTACTGATTCTGAAATAAATGTTGAATTGAAATGGATTGAATCGAGTTGAATAAACTGGTGAACAAATGGAAGAAATTAAGATGGACAGAAAATGGGAAGAAGAAGTACCAACTAGTGCCAATATGGTATAGGGAACAACTTGATAATACAGTAGTGGGGAATATTTCCTGTGTACAAGAAGAGTAGTGAATTTTTTTATTCTGAAATAAATATTGAAAATGGATCGAATTGAATTGAACTGAATATACTTGTGAATGAAGGGATTTACTGATTCTGAAATAAATGTTGAATTGAAATGGATTGAATCGAGTTGAATAAACTGGTGAACAAATGGAAGAAATTAAGATCTGGGAACTGAATTGAAAATTCATTCAATTAATATTTCTTTCCATTATATTTTTTTAATTCCCAATTGACAAAATGTAATTGCGTTTTCATATAATTACCTATTTATTCAAATTTATGTGCATTTAACGTAGTTATGTGATATTCCATAGGCCGGTTGATAACAATAAGACTAAATACTTGGAACCCAGTTTGCATACATTACTTGTTGCTATGTCGGGCAAGCCTCCAGCAAGCTTTCGGGTTGTCAAGAACAACCTTTGTGTTAGAGGTATGCATAAAATTTGCATCTATTAGTAAACCCCCCTATTATTTCATATATTATTGTAACCTAATATTCTTATCAAATTATATGCTTTGTCTCCTCCTTTTTACTTTGTTTTGTAAAGTATTGATTTTTCCAATTTTCCTGTTTTTGTTTTAATTTGTGTGTTTGTTGTTCATATTTATGCTGTAATAATACAGATTTAGGAGTTTAATACCCATTCTTTGCATTGTAAAGAGTTGTGAAATACAATTAGCAAAGTGTCCATTATAATTTCATTTGAAGTACTTTCTCCAGCAACACACAAAAAATATCATGATACATGTAAGTGAAGATGGTTGACAAGAAAAAATGTTGTTTTATGAAACTTGTATTGTCAAATAAAACAAAACTGTTGTTGTTTCTAGAAGACACAATGCATAGAATCACCCCAAAAAATTAATAAAGCAAAAACTCACCTGTAATCTTTAAAATGCAGTTGTTCTAGATGTCATGATAAATCCAGTATCAATCCAAGAGTCCCAAGATAACTGCATCAGCTCCTCAGGGCCTTCCAGGCTAGATGAACAGTCAGTCGCAGATGGGAAGGTGTCCAAGGAATACTGTCCTTCCAAATCTTGTTGATATAAGAAGGCCAGTCAACTGATCAGATGCAACAGCCTCAATGGTTCATCAAGAGTAGCAGGCTGCAGTAGGTGTCCAACAGGAAGAAGTGGCCTTCGGAGGCTTGAAGATTGTTGCCGCTGATGAAGCAGATGAACCTTGCTGAAACTTCCCCTGTTGCTACGGATGTTGCCTAGGTCATCAGCTAGTGGTTGCTCCGAAAACAGAGGGGGCCTCCACAGGTGTATCTACTCAGTAATAACTATTAATCCTTGGTAAAAATCCAAAAAGAATCATGAAAACAGAATGATGTGTCCACTTTACAGTATATTTCCTGGACACTTCTTTTTCAATTTCCATTCACCACTTTTAATATTGACATGCTACTTCGATATTTCCTCTTGTGTATTTGCTGTAAAAATCACTGGAAAGTAAGATCAATCAAATGAAGTTCTGTGGCTTCCTAGTTACAACGAGCGTGACACAGATTCACAAGTTACTACGTTAGAGATGCATACAGGTTCTTACGAGGCCGTCTATAAATACACCAAGCGAGAATTATTAAACCTAAATAGGATGGTCTACAAGACGACCACTGTGCGGCGGTACTTGACAAACTTCATGCAGAAGAGGCCAGAAGCACATGATTTGCATTGTGAAGGATTCCTGTCCGCAGACTAAACCAAGTCTATTGTAATGCAAAGAGAGAGTCCACTGGATTCAAGAAGCAATTGTCCACTATGTCCACATGGGCAGAATATATGAATGTATTGAGATATATGTGTAGCAAACACAAGAATGTGACTGCTGTGTCTAAGAACTCTTTAGTCTCAACTATATACTGTAGACCACAGAAAATAGGATCTTTTCGACACAACTGTACAGCATATAGCGAGTCTATGTAACTCAAGTCTTGACTGGTATATGTGCATCTACCCGAATGACTTCCTGGCATATGTAACTACTGTACAATTGATGTAAATTCCAAAAGTAAAATGTATCTTCAGTTATGACAAGTAAATGTAAATGTACCAAAATGACTTCTTGGCATATACTACTGTAGAGTCAATGAGTAAAATATTCCATCAGCATCTGGATCTGGATCTGGATAAAATACTCTGAACAGTTCCGTTACAGGCAACTGTACAATGTAGATTCCAAAAGTAAAATATATCTTCACTCTCGACAAGTAAATGTAAATGTACCAAAATGACTTCCTGGCAAAACTACTGTAGAGTAAAAAAGTACAACATTCGAACTGGATCTGGATCTGGATCTGGATAAAATACTCTGGACAGTTCCGTTACATGCAACAGTCAGATTCTGGATAACCCTATTCCACGTCTATCCCCCACGCAAGATGAGTCAGAAATGAAAATTCCTGGTTCTATATCTCTCGTTTAGTCCAAATACATCACCACAACTGGGCTCCACAAAAAGAAAGATACTAATGCTCCATAACACCTATTCTTCTCTAAATTCCTTCGTCTTCCTTTAGATCCCTAAGACGGCTTACAGATTTAACAAGACAATAGAATGATAGCTTCCAGTGACAGTCCAGTATTGGCTCTCTCACTAATGCTTTCCCATCCCCGTGCGAATTCAGCTTACACGACAGGGGAACGTCAAAGTTTCCCATGCACACCAGTTGCAATTCACTACCCCTTTTGTTCGGGATACTCTTGTTTTCTTTTGGCTTTTTCCGCAAGAACTTACAAAGCATTTTTTTACCTCTTTCCATGGTCAGCTTGTTCACACAAACATCAAAAGGGAAAGCTAGCTTCCACTCACAGCAAAGTTAGTTTGTGGGTCCACAGTTAGTTTGTGAGTCCACACGGCTTTTGTGGGAGATCAAATATTGATAATCATGTGGTGATGCATAAAGTTTTTGCCTACGCTCTGGTGGTATTCAGTTCTGTCAACATTACTGTATTAAAAGTGAGACTAAAATACTATGATGTAGAAGTCAAATCGAGTAGGATTAATGGAAATACATGTTATGCAAATGAATGTTACAGTGAGTAATCCTATAGAACGGCACAAAAATCAGGGAGTCCAACCCTCAACGAGTAAAAGTTGGCAAACAGAGGAAAGTTCTGGAGACAACTGACAATGCCTTCATGCAAAGATACATACAGTACTGCAAGTCATTCAAAATGGGCACACCATTTTCCGTCATGGTTTAATCAAGATTGAATTTAAAAAAATTAAAATGGAGCAAAATTTCCTGGGCATATGTATTTTCAATTGTACATTGACTGCAAGAATAGTCATGAACATATCTAGATCCTTTTGGAAAGTGCATTATGGTGTGTTACGTGACAGTGTGTTACATTGTACATTATGCCCCAAATAGCACCCTCATATTGCAAAAATTAATAAAGAGGCTGTTTTTGGAGGTCACATAGTTACATGTACATATATACCTTCCAGCTACATGTACTATAGGAAATTTTCGAAATTATCAAAACCAAGAGAACCCTAGACAGAAATCAGAAAGTAAAGTTAGCTCCTAAAAATGTAAACATAACCCCTTTTTACGAAACACTTCAGAAGAAAGGGATACTGATTTGCAAGCACACAATGGAAAGAACACAAAATTGTAAGAAACCTTTCATAGTCTACAAGCAAAGACCAACTTCTTGTTAGACTATTTGGTGCTGTCTCAAAATAGCAGAAATGTCTCATCTAGGTCAAGAGCACAATATTGACAAAGTTCTTGCTGAAGAATTTTATCGCCATGGGTGAGATTGGAACCACAACCTTCTGGTTAAAAGGCGAAAGACAAAACCATTATGCCTAAAGGACAGTTACATGTACATGTACTTGTAGTAGGGCGGACATCATTTTTTACGTCCATGCTCAGACAAAAAAGGTGGCACTAATTTGGGTCTGTTGATGAAGACTACCTAAGTGTAACTAAATTGCTTTCTTTGTACAAGGCAGTGTTTACACTAGCATCATTTTGAGAGCCTCCGCAAATATTTAGCCTGAATATATTGAAAGAGGACACTGAAATTTGAAGCATCCATTGTTCCATGCTATATTGTAGCTAAAATTGGACCAAAATAACTAATTATCATAATGCATCAATCTTTCAAACCCTACAATGAATGTAGGAGTGGACTATTCAAAACATGGACCTACAAGAAATTTAAAAAAAAATCACTCTTTTATCCATTTATCATGTGTAGAGACTACCTATACCCAGTAGTCAGTATTTTTTCACACTTTTTTTTTTTTTGGGGGGGGGGGGGGCTGTGAGGGGGTGAGTTACGTAAATGCACCTCCAACATTCTTTTCAACCATGTGAGGAATTCAAATATATCACGGGAAGGGGAAAATTGAAACATTCAGGATGGACTTTTGTAATTTTTCCTATTTTTTCCTTTTCCCCTTTTTTCATATTTTTTACATATTTTTTTTTATTACACTGTATAAAATCCTTCATTTATTTAAAGTTGCCAAGAAAAACATATAATCATCAAATGAAAAATGAAAAATTATCTAATTTTAGAGCCACTAAAAAAAGGGTCATCATGAACAAAAAGTTTGTACATGGTTGAGATATGAATTCAAATTACCCTTTGAAATACTTGCAATCAATGGTTCGAAAAGATTAGCAAAAACCTAGGTGACAAAAAAGTGAACAAATATATCAGTCACTTCCTAATGAAACGGTTTACCGGTTGGCTGATTCTCACACTGTATTGTTTACTACCAACAATTATCGGAGAAAAAGTATTTTGTATGAAGAGAAACCATGTGTGAAAAAACGTAATGCATGACCTTCGTTTCTGTTTGACAACAGTTCAACCTCAGACAACAGAAATTGCCAAGCCCAAAATACAGTCGGCAGTACTTGTAGTACATTAGGCATAATGTACAAGTGCTAATTTTACCGATCGATCAGAAATAAACATGTCTATGTTTTCTTGTAAAATGTCTAAGTTTTCTGAGGGACCCATATCTTACAAGTTTTTACTTTTTAATGGGTTCCTCATTTCCATTGAATGCAATACTATAATTACATGTACAACACAAAAATATTCAAAATTATGTCATCATATCGGCTATATGTACAAAATTAATATTTTATGTTTTGATTATGTTTTGAATTTGTTTTGTACATTTCCTTGATTTGTTAAAAAAATAGCATTGTATTATTTTATATTGTTTTGCATGTATCATTCATATGGAGGTGAAAAATTAAATTTGAATTGAATTGAATTGAACAAAAGATAGGACAGTCAAATAAATTTGAGTATCGAGCAAGTACATGTTTCTCTGCTACCTCTATCTGGCCATAGAGATACATGTACATGTACGTACATCTCTAGGATGGTAATACAATTTCATTTTATTTCATATGACTCCAAATATCAAATGTACGTGCTCTGCAGTTTAATGGACATGAAACTCCATAACCTGTAGAATGCTATCTATTAAAAGAGAACATAAGAGTATACTGCCCTCGCAGTTCCGTTGAAGGTCAAGAAATTGGCAGTAAAAGTAACACACGTTAAACTCCCATCGATCACCTCCCCTCGTAGTGGTATTGATTTGTCCTCTGCAAAGCAAGGAATCTTTCTTTCTATTGAAATGCACTCTCGTGTAACATTTAGAGACGGATTAATGGGAAGAAATCAATGGACTGGGAAACAAGATTATTTCAGTGTATGTTCTTGTAGTGGATTATTATATGATTAATCAAGTCTGCTGTAGTACTTTCAAGTGATAATTCTTTGATTTGGGCACCTGTTATCATCGTCTGAAAGCTCAGAACAATTTGTGCCAGTGATCCTACATACATGTACATTTCTAATTATAAAATTTTTAGAGAAAACATTGAATTGGGAGACCAATATTTCCCAGCCTTTGTATGAAGTATAATCAACCATTTGGATAGAATTTCATATCTGGCAGTTGATAAAAAACAAAAACAATGTTCCATGATGTGTTTATAAAATATCTGGGTACTATCAAAATATTCACTGTTTTAGCCCCATAGCCCTGTACATATACATGTACGATCAAACCATGGATCTACATCGTAGTTCCATGATCAAACCTTGCAACAGAAGCTCAAGTTCACGAGAGATTTTCAGCACTTGGTATTAAATAACCAAGAACCTTTTTACAACTAGAAACAAAATTTTAGACAAAAAGTATAAAAGCTTGGTAAATTTTTAGAGTAAGACAAAATCAACACAAGGTCGTAAAGTATCCTTTAAATCAGTAGCCTCCTGTTGATATTGGGTTGTAAAGTTGTGTTAAACTTGCTGATAATCCAATTTTATCTGTTGACTGACCTCTGGGATCCAGCTGAGGGTCAAATTCAAATATTAGCTGACCACTACAATGGAATGTACATGTATATACGCTAAGTACACTGTAAAAAGTTAAAGTGCTGTTAAAATAGCACCATACAAAGAAGATAATGCACACAAAGTGCCAATTTCCTTGCGCCCAAAGTGCTATTACCACAGTGTTTAAAGTTCATGAAAATTAGCACCGTATGTACAGTCCCTACAGAGTACATACACTGTATACACTGTAAGTTTTAGCACTTCGAGGCACTAAACTGCACTTTGGGTTTTACAGTCTACACCAGCAGATTTCTTTTACAAATTCAATGCATAAACATGCAAATAAAGGCTTTTTAAATCCATCATGTGTATAGCGATAGGTCTTACATAGTGTCGGTATACTAGCTAGCGTCATTCTGCAAAAACAAAATTACAGTTGTACAGTTGTTTTGAAACACATTTTGCAAATCATTTCAAACAATTTCAAACAAAATCAACAAAAGTGAAGGGCTTTGACACAAGTTTAAACTCTAAAAGGAACACTTTGCATTCAAATCAGATATAAGTAAAGAAAAAAAAATAATAATAATAAAGAATAATAATAATCAACTATAAACATTCATGATAATGCTTTTTTTCTGGGCTTACCAAATTACTGATGAAGTATTGTATGATTCAACTCTGCTTTTACATGGGTTCCTTTTGCTCACTGCTCCAAATGATGATCCTGGATAAAATAAAAATTCAAAGAAGGAAAATTGGAGATAATGAAGTCAATTTTATGATGTAAAGTATCACAATAATATGTAAGCTATCTTATTTGTATAAGGGCCCCAAATATAATAGTATTGCACTTCTGAGTTGGAACCCTGTTACAAAAACTAAATAATGTTTTTTAAAAAAATGGAAGCTGACATTTTTATTTTTATTTTCGTGAATTCCCAGACCTACTGACCTAGCATTGCGAAAATTTCCACTCAGTATGATGCATGTTCATGTGCAAACATGTACATGTACAAACGCTGCCACAATGCAAAAATTATAACACGTTTGATGTCAAACTGTTCCTGAAACACAAAAATCTCAATTGGCTTATTATGTTGATAACAATGAAAGCAATGTATGAGGGACAGTGGAATGGACTTGACTGAACATTTGTGGAAAAAAAAAACAAAGTTTGTCAAGTACTGTAAGAACAGACATTAGTGGGGGCGATAAATCTTGCAGAAACCCC
>BQKZ01005320.1:26309-52340 GCA_036244855.1 Temnopleurus reevesii | reverse complement strand
TTTATCTGGTCGGATTGAAATTATGTAACATTGACAAGCACTAACAATATTTTAGACATTACTATGAATTTTAATAAGAAATATGTGTACGAACGTACGTCATCACCACGTCATAATCTGATAACACTTTAACTGAAGTTGCTGATTTGCGAAAAACATAGACATAACTATTTGAATCATTCTTAAAACATTTTTCAAATATTCAGAGCTCTCTTATTTATTTTCCGATTTATTTCAATTTCTTTCATTTGAAATATTCGTCCAACTTGTCTGCTTTTATAAAGGCAAAATGTTATGGGTTATCGTTTAAGTAATAAAGAAATTTTCGCTGCCAGACTCAAAGTTTGTGAACCAGCGCGATGTGGGGTACTTGGTGAAAACCTAAAGCCGATCACATATCTTACGATCGGTTTACGATACGATTCGTGAAATAAATCGTACTAGCATACAAATTGCATACAATATGGGCATTTTGACAAATAAAATCTACCTGATTTTTTCCCCCTGAAAACTCATGTGAAAAATGAACATGTGATTTAATGCTTCATTTTTAGATACCGGACATATATGAACGAATCCGTTTAAAATCTGTTGCTGGTGTTTATTTCAATGAGAATGCCTGCATTATGCAATTGTCTAAATTTCATTATTGTCCTGATTGTGTTCGGGTATTTCTGAGAGATGCAATTAAAGGGGAACCAACCCCTGGAATTTTCATCTTCTCGTTGAATGACGAAAAATCTGATGAACAAACTGTAAAAATTTGAGAAAAATCTGACAATCCGTTCAAAAGGTTTGAATTTTCAAATTCATGATCACTACGCTCATGAGGGTTCAAGGCGATCAGCAACGTCGACGGAATCTATGACGTCATGTCGGAAAACTCTTTATTCACTTTATGCATTGACATTTTGAAAATGGATTAATGTAAAATTTAGAGTAAGGTTGCAACATGATTCTTCTCAACATGCAGAATCGACAAAGACACGTTATACCCCAACCAAAAATTAGCGTTTTATTGACTTTGCCGAAAAAAGAAGACAATTTGAAAATGTGTATGTACATACAGAGTGCATGAGGCATGTGAGGAGTTGTTTGACATGACGTCACAGATACCGTCGAATTTGCTGATCATACCGATCCCCATCAGCGATACGAATCGCCATATCTCTGAATTTGACAGTCCATAACTTTGAAGGGGTTGTCCGATTTAGTTATCTGATTTTCTCCATTCAATGATAGCAGGACAATTCTAGGGGGTGGTTTCCCTTTAAGCTTTCTTCATAAATCAGATCGTATGCCGGTTGTAAGGTGTGCGATTGGCTTTTAGAGCCCGAGTTAAAACACTTTGCGTCCTAGATCAATCCTGACCAGGGCCCGTAACACAGAGGTTTGCGATTAATCACTTATGAAAATGGCCAATCACGATCGTCGTTTCATGTGCACTTTGTTCATTTGGTAACCAGTAACCAATGAGGATCCTTCTTTAAATTCATCGATTAATTGCAAACCTATATGTTACAGGGCCCTGGCAATATACGTACCCCAGGATTCCCTTATACTTACGATAAGCGACGAGGATCCATTTGGATATTCACCACTGCTCTCATATGCTTTGCAACTATGTCATAAGCGTCTTCATTCCCAGTGTAGTCCAAAGGCAGTTCCTCGTCGTTGTAATGTTTCATACATCGGATTGCAAAGTTGGCGTAGCCGAACGGCTCGAACCAGACTTCGACGCCTGGAACACGGCTCATTGACTTCGTGATCGCCGTCGACACCGTGCGAGGGACCATCCACATCATGTGGCGAGTCGATTCCGTGGCTGTACACGACTCCATGTTGTTGCTGTTTTGTCGTTGGCTGGTGACAACTTATTTTCAAAATGCTACTCGAAAATAATGCCTGCTCTTGGGCTCAATATAGATGAATGATCAGCGTATGACTATGATTTACACGACTAGCTCCAGTTGCTTGTGAACGCCTAGCCTAGCTAGCCGAGGCCTCTTGCTGTATGCAAAATACTGTGCTGCAATATAGCCATGTAAACGGCTTTCAACGAGAACAGCTGCTATGTAGACCACGAACCGCGCCAGCAATTCTCTGCATGGCTAGTCTAAGGCTCACAGACTCGTTTGCTGCCACAATTGTAAATACATATACAGCATTCTACTACTGACGATTGCAGCCGCGAGTAAGCCTTTGTAAAGGCTAGTGAACGCCGGGAGACGAAAAGCCTGGGCCAGCTTCAACGTTCACACCGTGTGGAGGTCATACACGTATGAATTACACCGGCCATTTCGGACTATAAAAACAGACAGAGGCAGCTGCAGAGGCAGCTGTAAATCATCGGTTGCCTGATGGAAAACGCCAATATTCTACAAATCATCATCATCATCATCATGCAGCACGGATCAAGAGTAGGAGGGTGAAAGATGGGAAGCACCCACCCCAACAATACACTGATACATGTATATATATATATATATATTCAAATTGAGATAGGTCGAAGGATATATATATAAAATTAATATATTAAGTAAAATACAAGTCATTATGAAAAAAATGGCATTCTTCAATTAATGGATTTCATTCCACAAAAGATTTCCTTTTATAATTATCATGTGCAGTCTGGAATTTGATTAAGAGAATTACATGTATGTCGCACCCCATTAAGAGCGTACACAGGATGGCACTTGAACGGGCGGCCTCATTAAACAAAAACCTATTCCGCCCCTGAGCTTACAAGCTAAATAAAACCCCGAACAACAACAACAACAACAACTTCTTTGCGCCCCTTTCACTTCTTTTTTTTTTTTGTCTGTTCAAATATTTTTTTACTGGGATTCCTGTCCCCTCTGCCCCTGACTAGGCCCTACGCACCTGCCCAATTATTAATACACTGTATACGTCTTGAAGACTATTAACGCATTTTTACAGGTTATATTGATTTTATATGTCTCTTGTATTTTGTATTTTATGTATTATCTATAATGTATTGAAAACTCACATTTTTAGCCTACGGACTTTTTGATGAGTATTTTTTTCTCAATAAAACCGAATTGAATTGAATTGAAATGGGTGATGCCCGCCAAAAACTATGTGGGGGCACCAGCCCCCTGTAACCCCCATACTGTGCAGCTACCACTGTAGGGAAACGTCATACTTCCTCACGGGAACAATGGCAAAAAAAATGACCTTTGGATTGTTGGTCAGTCAGGTATATTACTGACCTTTCATTCAACAACGCGAACGCTATTTAGGACATTAGATCTATGGGAAGCCTAGTCCATTTTACTTTGGCCTTTTTATCTTTCCGCTCTCCCTCTCTTGCACTGCTCCTATTCATGCTTTCAACCCCATGGACGGCGCGATCCCCTCAGATTCACTTCGGAAAGTGAGCGAATGTCACCGTCTTCACTATTGGGGGCGTTTTACTGGTGATCAGATATATCACTTAATAAACAGTCCAGGCAGTGGACTATGGGAAGCCCAAAAGGGGAAGATTGTATGCTTTGGAATAGCCTACAATGAGGTCGAAGGGGCCTTATTTTTTTTCCAGAAAATGACGATACGTATGACCGCTTCGGCAGTGCAGTCCATAGATTCAACGCCGTTATAAGCGGCCCCGTTGCAAAGCGNATATTCTTCATGGCGCAGTCACACCAACAGGCTAGCTGATCCCCTCCTGCTGCCAAACTGGGTTTCTACGAGAGGCATATTCTTCATGGCGCAGTCACACCAACAGGCTAGCTGATCCCCTCCTGCTGCCAAAATGGGTTTCTACGAGAGGCATATTCTTCATGGCGCAGTCACACCAACAGGCTAGCTGATCCCACCCTGCTGCCAAAATGGGCTTCTACGAGAGGCATAGTCGCACCTAGAGACTGAACCCATCCTGCTGACATAATTGTTCTGTTTCATAAAGCTGTGCGTACATGTACATACGACCCTATGAGATATTGGTGACCCTTTTGTTCGTGCGATTCAGCGCTAGGATTTTTTTTTCTTTATTGAGTGCGAGAAAGGGTCACTAGTCATTCGTCATTCGTGCGTAGATCTACGAACAACTTTATGAAACCGATCCGGCCGTACGGAGCTGTAGCGAACCTTTAGCGGTAGGGATTTAGTCTGAAAGGAGAGACCCTAGTGTTTCGGTGTGTGCCTGCGCAGAACGTGATACAGGGTATGCATTGTGTGACTACATCACTCACAGCATTGTTCCTTCCTAGAGCCTAAGGTGAGGCAAAAACAATGCAGTGTGTCACGTAGTGAAAGGTTGCATACCGGTACTCTGTATCATGCTCACACAGAAAGCTTAGGGTCTGTACTTGCAGACTACGCTAAAGTACCGCTACAGCTCCGCTCGGCCGGTGTGACCACACCTTTACTTCGAACTATGAATGTCATAAAGCCTCAATGTTAATGGTTCCTACCACAGAAAGCCTTTAGAGCCCCCTCAAACGTATGGGAATTGAGATGGACGAATGTTGAAGAATTGGACAAATACGGAAGCTGATACATATGCAGCGCGAAGGTGACTTGTACAAACTCGTCCTAGAGAAGGCGCCTTGGTGAGTTGAAGGTTGCCTTAATTCGCGCTGACAATATGAGCTTCCGTATTTTGTTCGAATCCGTCAACCTTCGTTTGCTTTAAAGGGGTACTATTATGAAAATACAAGTTGATCTATATTGATGTATTATATCCTTATCAATACCCTTTTCAGTGAAAGAGAGTCCAAATGTTTTTCATATATTTAATAATATCTTCGTTTTTTTTTCAATTTTATGTTGGCTTAGTAGGGAGCGCCCCTAAAAATTTCTTTCAAATGTCAATCCTGTTGTGACATCACAAGAGTCAAGTTTGTTCATCTTGCTAGATCATTTTTTCAGAGCTGGTTCTGTATATAACAAAAAGGAAATATGTGGATCAATGCAGGGATTTCAATTCAGGTGATTGCGCATTCCAATTCCCTTTTATTATAAAATATTATAAAATCCCAAATCCGTTGGCGTTTCTCCTAATTACAAAAATATAGACCATTATTAGTCCATGTCTATATCATAAATCGATGATGAATGCAATATATTAAGCACGTATCAAAATATGTCAAGTGCTCAAATAAGGCGCTTCTTTCAATTAATTATCCTGGCTTTAGCGTTCTGTATACCTGGTATTTCAATTAAGAATTCAATATTCCCACCAATTATCAATTCCCCTCACCTAGGTTGAGTGCAGCGCAATGTGGATACGTATCTTGCTAAAAGAAATGTATACCATGAATGGGGCTTCAGCCGCGGCCCTCTGGTTGAAAGGCAACAGTCAGAAACAAGTGGAATCGTGTAGTACCTTTACTGAAGATGTATGTAATATTTTACAATGAAACTATTTAATATTGCCAAACCAAGAATGACAATGGTCAATATTGTTTGTCATATACTATTATCCATGTATAATGACTAAATATTATCACTCTATATAAAAATTGAATTTTTCTTCAATTAATCTATAACACGATATAAACTATTTCCGAAAAGTTAACTAGAACGCAGACAATAGGTCCGTACAACGTGTATTCTACTGTGCGGACACAACAATGACAAGCCGGTACCGAATTTAATAGAATTACAAAGGAGCATTGAATTTGCGTTAGACTTAACTTTTCATAAATACTTTATATCGTGTTCTATTTTCAATCCTTTTCGAAAATTCAGACATATGCAAAGTCATTTAAGGGTATCCCATATAATCTCATCTAACATGTCTAATGCATAAAGAAAAATGAAAGAATCGGTTTTCATTCCCCATGTATATATGTCCGCCCAGTTATTGTGATGCTATATACATTTTTTTTAATACAGTTCTTACATTCCATTTCCTCAGTCAACTTCCATTTTGAAGCGTTGAATCACGGTTAGATTTACTTTACCCGATCTCACTCTCCCAGTACCCAGCAGACCACTAAAACAGATATCACGATGTATGAAATGAACCCTGCTTTAGCAGAACTTCCAGAATCATTTATACCACATGAAAGCGTCCCTGTCCAATCTTTGGCAAGTTGTAATGAGTCATTAGCCACAATTCTGGACCTCTGGCTTTTGTAATTGGTTTGACTCTCTCCTACCCTCAAATCTACCGTGAATCTTGACTGGCCAGCTCTGTTCTCGCTCCAGCAGATATAGGTCCCGCTCTGATGGTGATCTATTCGCTCCAGCAAGAGTGAACCTTGCGTCATAACTGATACAGCAGGTGGCAATCGAGTAGACGCAGTGTCCATCGGCTCTTGTCCGTCCGAGATAAATCCCCAGTGAACTCTGTGAGATGAATTCTCCTTGATGATTGGGCATGGTATCTCCACATGTGTATCACCGACATCTGCTAGCAGAATTTGAGATTGGGGAGAGCAAAACTGGGGCCGACATTCCAAGCTATCCGCAGCAATCAGATCAAGTACACTTGAGTTCGACCATGCGGACGGGTGCATACAGTTCACATCTTCATAAAAATACAGCAAACGGAACGTTGCGATCAGTCCGCAATCGCAGAACCAAGGATTATGTACAAGCTTCAACATAATAGATTTCATAGAGAATGCCAAGGAACTAGCATCAAGATTCTGTAGGAGGTTACCTTCAAGATTGACACGTGTCAGTCCCTTCTGATGTTGTAAGGAACCTAGTTCGAAGGACACAATGCGGTTGTAGGAGAGATCCAGTTCTAAAAGTTGCTGCCTGATATCAAAGGCATCAGAGTTCACGCTTCTTATTCGGTTGTGCGACAATATCACACCATATGCACCTAGAGGATGCGGTAAGCAGTATCCAGGAATTGATGTGAAATAGTTGTTGGATAGATTAAATACTTGTACATTGTCCATCAGCAAAACGGGACAGTTATTGTTATCGAGCTGATTGAATGACATAGTAATTTTTATTATTTTCTTGAATATGGCTATGGGTTGACGGGTTGTCGATCCAACAAAGAACTGCCGGAAAGCCACATTGTCTGCGATTATCAAATAGCGCACTGATCGGAGGTCTTCCAACGTGTGTTGGGATAGATTTGAGTACGGTACACTAGAGAGTTTTAAAATTCCAATGCCCTGTATGTCCATAAATGGGCGATTTGACAAGTTCTGTAAGGGATTCCCACTTAGGAATAGAGCCCGCAACTCAATAATACATGAAAACACTCCAGTAGGAAGACGAGTCAATCGATTTCTCTCCAGATTTAGTTGATAAACTTTCTTTAGACCAGTGAAGGATGAACCGTTCAGAATGGATATGGCATTATCCGAGAGGTCGAGATAATATAGAGTCGTTGCGAAGACGAAAGTTCCATCGGGTATGTTGGATATACGGTTCTTGCTAAGGTATAGCCCTACTAAATCTGACGAAATGTGTATTTGGCTGAAGTCTGTGAGGATATTGTTTTCTGCAATGATATTGTGCCCCGATATCCCGACTTTGTTTGATGTAACTGATGGACCAATATTGTTGTTGGAAATCATGATCGATAATGATGCGTGTGTTGAAATGACCTCTGTGATTATATTGCTTTCAGCATCTATGTAAAATATCTCGTGCTGAAATAGTTCATCTACGTTCAGTTTAGTAAGGAAATTAAAGCTGATGTTGAAGCTTTGGAAAGAATTCAAGCTGAATTTGTCCAGGTTTGTTATGGAATTGTGAGAAACGTCAAGATAGCTAAGACGGATTAAGTTCACGAAGTCCTCTGGTTCGAGAGTAGATATTCGGTTATGACTCAGAGATATGCTTTCAAGAGATGTCATGTTCCAAAGAAAATCCAGCCTTGATATCAGGTTACGTGAAAGGTTTATGAAAGCGAGTCTTGGTAAAGTTTTAAAGGTAGTATTACTTATAGTTTCAATCGTGTTGCCGTTTAAAAGTAGAGATTGCAATGCGGGGAGAAATGTGAATTCGGAAAGCGTTGATATTCTGTTGTCGTTCAAATCCAGACTACGAATTTTAAACAAGCCTCTGAGAAGCTGATCGTTCCACTAAGTGAGAGTATTATGACCTAAGTCAAGCCATTTGAGGTTTGGCAAATTTTGAAAGTTCCGCACACTAACAATTTGGTTATGACGCAAGGAGATGTATTCTAAGTTTGTATGTCCATTTCTGGCAAAATCTATACTTTTGATCGAGTTATACCGCGCATTCAGAAATAATAATGCAGGAAATTCTTGGACGGAAATACTTCGGTAACAGTTGTTGTCGAGATGCAGAAATCGTACGTCTGTGTGGTTCCAACTCTCGGGTAGTTTGATTTCTTCCATTTTGTTACGCGCCATAAGGAAGCTTGGTGGTATTCGGAGGAAGGAATGATTTGGAAAATGAGTAATTTGGTTACTAGTCAGATCAATAACTTCGATTTTGGGAATATTAATAAAAGCTTGCGGAGAAATATATCTTATGTTGTTCATTTTCAACTCAATAGCTTTAATACTCAACATGTTTCGGAAAGATGAAACGTCCGTAATACGATTATGAGACAAGTCAATGATTTCTAGCGATGGAAGGCAAGCAATGAACGTGTCATAGATTCTCCTAACTTGATTGAACTTGAGGGACAACGTCCGAAGATTGTCCAAATTCTGTATCTTCTCCAGATATTCTATATTATTTTGATCGAGATTAATATTGCGAATTTCCCCCGGATATTTCAACACTGTGTCGTAGAGGCTGGTTATTGCATTTCCCTTTAAATTTAGCTCCCATATGTTGAAGGGAACATGTGGGGCTATGCGGAGGTTGTTAAAAGCCAAGTTCATGAAGAAAGGCCGCCTCATGGTCATATCAGACATGAATATCTCTGGCCACTCTTTGAATAAATTCCCGCTGAGTGATACAAGAAGGATATTGGGCAACCCGCCCAGGTATGGTACTCGAACAAGTCGGTTGGAATCAAGTTCAAGGAACCGAAGACTTGTCGCATTCTCAAAGACATCAACATCGACATGTCTTATGTTGTTTCGTGAAAGAAGAAGACTAACCATTTGTGTATGACAGGAGAACGCCCCTTTCTGCAGAGTAGTGATGTAGTTGCTCTGGATGCTTACTTCGCCTGCATTGCAAGGAAGATCCAGAGGTATACGGTCCAGATCGCGCCAGTCGCAGTCTACGTCGAAGAAACCAGTCCATTGGCAATCGCATTCAGCTGGGCATTTGGAATTAACTGCTTTCACAAAGAAAGCCACCACCATGATAAGAAAATGCATCTTGTTGAATTGATTCTGATAGAGTTTTCGCGAGGATCCTTCAAATGTGACCTTTATTTTGGTCATAGTTTTCATTTTTTTCATGCGAAATAATGTCAATGCAGGATTCGCTGGCTTATGTTTCTTGAAATATGCAATGATTTGACAATAGTTCACACCTTAATCCTAGCCAATTGTTTTTAGATATCTTGGAAAATATCATCCATCTGAATAAAAGGCCCCAGCACACCAAACACGGCACGGCATAACGGCACGGTTTTTACGCGATATCTCCCCTGTGATTGGTCAATTGTTAAACATCCCTTGCGCGGAGGCACGCGGTGGCCAATAACAACCAACTGACCAAGATATCGCGTAAAATACGTGCCGTGGTGCCGTGTCGTGTTTGGTGTGCCCAGGCCATAATGCTTCTTGAAATATGCAATGATTGACAATAGTTCGCATCTTAATTCTAGCCACTTGTTTTTCGATATCTTGGAAAACATCATGAATAACAATCGCATGCCGTCTGCTGGGCAATTACTGTTATGCCTATTCGAAGCCAGTAATTTGAGCAATCGGTTTTTTAATCATCATCGGTCCGCGCCGTGAGCATCGTCTTCAATTAGCTTGATTCAATCATTGTGCTTTTCCCTCGGGGCCTAGAGAAAAGACAATTAGATATTGAGCTAATTAAGTGTCCCTGAGGTTGCAGCTTCACAAATGATCATCAAACATGAAAATAGGCTTTACAAACAAAAGTCATTTCGAAATTAATATTCATAATGAATAAAATACACTCTGAAGATTTTGGGCAACATATTATCCACTAAATGTTAAGGGAGACCGGGGCGGCGTTTCACCAAGTCATTCTTAAATAGTTAGACTACCGTAAGATTCTCGATCCTTCAGCACAAGAAATGGTAAAAAACACACAAAAAAACAACGGAATGGATTTTTCTCATGAACATTCTCCCTGGACATGCTGGATGAAAAAAGGAATGCAAAAAGTGGCACACATGCTGGGGAAGTCTAAAAATTATACATGAATTTACGAAATCAACAAGTACAAAAATTGTAACAACTTACACCGATACTTGGGTAGTTGTTACGCCATAGCAAGTCAATTCAAGTAGGGTAATGTAGCTCTGACGTGTTCTACTTCTACTTCTAGGTCGATACCCATNGGCGCTTCAGATATTTAACTAGTTTGCGAGCTGCAGTAAAATTATTACCATAATGCAGTTTTTCAATAGTAAATTAGAGCATGTTCATAGTTTGTTTGAATGAAACCGACCTAGAAATGGCTTAACTATATAGCAAAATAGAAAAATGATGATGCTGTCGCTCTCCCCAATACAACATACTTCACGTACAGAATGAATGCGAGCTCACACGCAGCATACAATACCACCGGTTGCTCAAGCCATTCATCGCCGCTCGGGCCCCGTGCGATCCATTCAGCGCGCCGTAGGCTAACGATTGATTGACATTTTCAAGGTAAAATACGCCAGAATACGTGGGAAATCTTCCCCTAATTTCGTACACAGTTATATTCAGGCATGTAAAGCATTTTGTAAATACATCAGCTCGTTTCGCATCAATTTCTGCATCCCGACCATTATATACCTCTAAATGACAAGTGCGCAACTGGTGTGCACATTTTTATGCGCACACCATATGCGCACTTGTTTTGTTTTTTTTTACCGTCCACAAGCCTCTGACCACCATTTTCGGAAACCCACTATGATTATAGAATGGGTGTGGTGCCTCTAAAGAATTACATATACCTGCATGTCGATCGATTGATTCTGATTCTGACGCACAAAAAGAAATGAAATTTTGAATAGAGGCGCCATGTTTATTTCAATTCGTTTGCAACAAACTGAGAAGGATCTATTCGTGCCCTCAAATATTTATGTCTTCAGGTTCTCTGCATGTGTGATATGTTTGAAAGACAGCACGTACCAGCTACGTCGTCAAGATCACCCTTCGTATATAACCATATAGCATGACATTGAATAATTAATTTTTTAGTGCAATTTAATACATTTATTACGTTATCGTTCCTTACAATATTTTCATTTTGAACTTTCAGACGCTTTTCAATCATATAATTTTCGATTTTTGAAATGACATATCATAAACGTATTCACATTAAATTAAATCAAATCCTATTATTTTATTTCAATTCATTCGAAGGTTCTAACTTATATAAAGTCATAAATAATGAAAGCAATATAACAAAAGAAAGAAAAGAAGAGGCTAGCAAAGAAAAAAACACACCGTTGCTTGTTCATAAGGCTGGCCCCTGATAGGAATATCTTGTACTAACACTATACACTGTTATATACATGACATATATCTACAGCTTTAGGCTGTGACCCATATAATCATTTACACATATTAAACAAATTACCATATTGTAATTGTAATGGGTACTTGTGGCACGAAACGGAGGGTGCTTTTTGGCTGAGCCAGACAGATATATGATGCAAATAACGACCTGATAAACAGCATTTAATTGGACGTCACATAGTGATATAAAGAAAAAATAATTTATTAAGAACCAAAAGTTTGGCCCCAACAAAATGAAACCAACCGATCGTCTTCATTTTGTAACGAATGGGACCGCGAAATTTGTGGCCCTTTTAGACCACTGGACCAATATCTAGCTGTAATCATGATGTCTGATTAGGCCCCAATCTTTTTTTATGATTTTCTATTAATTTTTTTAAAATAACAAGAAAAGAAAACATCAGGGTCCCGTAACATAAAAATTTCCAATTAATCGTACGATTGTTATCAATCGCAAGTCTATGGGAAATCATGTACTAAAGTTTGTGATTGAGTGCATAAGTGACTGTATATTTTTTATGTTACGGCCCCCAGATGGGAAGCGTTTGCCTTTTTTGAGAAGGAAGGTGTTAATGGGAGTATCTGCTTCGTTGGGGCGTTGCATATGTCCCTTCATTTATAGAGAAATCTCGTTCTTTTAATCATCCCTCAATGTTTCGCTATCATCATCGGTTGCCTGTGAAGAATTCCTCATGGTCTCTGTGGTATCATCAATCTCTGTAACTGCAGACGTTGGAAGGATATAGCCATCATCATCTTCCTCAAGGCCTGATCGTGGCCTTTTATAAATAACCTTCATGTCCATATATGAATGTATGTCATCTTCTGGCGGAGTACCTTCTCCGTTCTTGGTTGGCTTGGAATAGTCAGGATCTGCTCTTGGAGCAAGATAACCGTCGACCGTTTCTTCTGAACAACTTTGACGATCGGTATCCATATACGCATCCTCAGGTGTAGCGATTTCTCCTCGAGAGCCTGTACCATGAGCTTGCGCACCCGGGTAAGTCATTGTCGGGGCAACCTGCAACCCACAGTCTCCGGTAGATGCAGTAACTGACCTAGGTCTTGGTAATTTTGGTGGGGAAGGGATTACTTGATAGATTGGTTCTAGATGCAGCGCTTCCACAGATCTGCTGTCAATCACCGAGGAAGCCAGATCGCTATTCTCTCTTGCCCGTCTCCTGCGAGATCTACGTAAACAGTACACCGATGTGGCGACAAGTATGATGCAATACATAGGAAGACTTAATGCAACTATCAAAACAAGACTACCATGGTTCCAGAAAGATTGCATGTTTCCTAATTCGTTCAGTTTCGTATGACCTACGGCGATGGGAGCATCAGAATGACTCGGAGGTACATTCAAGCGAAGGGTGGTGGGGACATCCAGGTGCAGCACATTCGGAGCTAGGGTACTAGATGTATCCGAATGCAAGACATTTTGACCTTGGGTACTGGATGACTTTGAATGTAGAACATTCGAACCTATGGTACTGGAAGACTCTGAATGCAGGACATCCGGATCTATGGTACTAGGAATCTTTGGATACAGCATATTCTGAACCTGGGTACTGGAAGCCTCTGAATGCAGCGAATTCGGATCTTGTGTAGCTGGATCATCTGATTGCAACAATTGCGGACCTAGGGAAGGGGAAGCATCTGATTCCAACACATCTGAGCCTAGGGTATTTGTAGCATCTGCATGTAGCACGTTCGGACCTAGGGTAGTTGGATTATCTGAATGCAACACATGCGTTCCTATGGTACTAGGTGCATCAGATCTCAATAGATTTGAATCTAGAGTACTAATAGCATTTTCATACAGGCCATTCGGCCCTACGGTAGTGGGGACATCTGAACGCAACACATTTTGTCCTATTTTGGGAAGATCTGGGTGACGCTCAGCCGGACGTAGGAAACTCGTGGTATCAGAACGCAACATATGTGAACCAATGGTACTTGAAGCATCTGAATGCAACATATTCGGATCAAGGGTACTGGAAGCATCTTGATGGAGCATATTTTGTCGCGTGACACTAGGTTTATTCGGATGAAGCACATTTGGATGTAGGATGCGAGGGGTATCTCTATATCTCATATTCGGTCGTAGGACACGATGGGTATCTCGATGTGGCACATTCGGATCTCTGACACTAGGATGATTTGGATTGAGACCATTTGGACAAAGAAATCTAGGATTATAGCGATGTCGCATACTCGGTCGTAAGACACTGGGGTAATCTCGATGCAGCGGACTCGGACGTTGGGCACGACGGGTATGTTGTTGTCGCATATTCGGACCTTTGACACTGGGAACATTTCGATGCGGTATGTTAGGACGTAGGACACTGGGAGTATTGCGTTGTCGTACATTCGGACATATCACACTGAAAGCATCTGGATGCCGGATATTCTCACTTAGGACACCATAAGAATCTTGATCCTGCATATTTTGATGTAGGGCACTAGGGTAATCTGGACGCCGGGCACTTGGACTTCGTATCCCCATAGAATTTCGATGTTGCATATTCAGAGCCCTTTTGATCACTGTTTTAGACGCCGTACTTGACATCCCAGACAGAGTACGTGCAGTCGTAGACTCATGAAACGTCTTTGTTGACTCTGAATGATAAATATATGAAAATGAACATTAATGTTTTTCTTGTGTAATTGAAAAGTTCAATTACTCGAAGTTATGTCATTGACAAATCCAAGATAAAACATATGTAGAGAGTAGATGGTCTCCCATTAAAACATATAGATGATTTGATTACATGAGACAACGTTTTTGAAAACGAGTTGACGATTGTGAGCTTAGTAGATAGGGATTAAAGGGGAACCAAACCCTTGAATTATCTTGTTGATATCGAATGAAGAAAAATCAGATTAAAAAGCTCTGAAAGTCTGAGTAAAATCGGATAATCTGCGATAAGCGCGCTTGTGGCTCTCCAACCCCCCTTTTACTGGACAATTTTAAAACTTTTGATCCAAATGAGAGCCGTTAGGGTGCAACCCTGAACAACATGATCCCCAAGTGGCAATGATTTGAACCTTATAGATAATGAAAAAAATATTTCCTCGAGATAGAAATTTGTATAAAATTGTATCCAGTGCTGGGGCACAAACTTGTACGCCATAGATTTTTGTTTGTGGTCGAGGACAATAAATGGCTCTACGCCCCCTCCCCAACACATTGTTTACCGTAAAAATAATAATGAACGATTTTTATATAGCGCGTATCAACTCTTCATGAGAATTCCCTAAGCGCTCTCCAATTGCAGCATTATTACCCTGGCTTTAGCCCGGCAGCCACTTCATTAGCGCACTGGGCGTTTCAAGGAATAAATATCACCTGGGTTTAATGCAGCACAATGTGGATGAATTTCTTGCTGAAGGAAATTAACGCCATTAAACCATACCTTTAATATTTGTTGTACCTCCGCAATACCAATAGAGGAAAGTTGTAAGCATAAACATCAAACAAATACGTGGTAGATATATGAACTCCATTTCTCCCGGATAATATATATATAGGTTAAAGATGCAAATCTTAAAGAGTTGAACTTCTTCGCACATTCTTTCAAGGAAGTGGAATTAAAAGAAATTATGTTAAAAGAATTATGACGCCGTATGCGCACATAGCGAATGTCTTTATCTGAGGTCACGTGAATTGAGGCGGATCCGGTCAAAAGATGAAGATGGGGCGGACATGACAAAAAATTGTCCTCATGTTTTATTTTTTTAAATAATTTATTTCTATATATATTTGTCGTTTTATTCAAATAGGCCCTTTCAGTTAATAAAAAAGAACTGATCGACCAAGGAGCCCTGTATCACAATATAAAAAGAACATGAATACAAATATATATACAATATATAAGCAATACGAATACATATAAAAAAGTTAATCAATTCTGAATTAACTTATACACAGACATTTGCAACATCTGGAAAGAGATATGCGTGTCTTTGGTGCTTTCCGTACCGTATTTTGCAAATATTATGCAATTTGCATTTGCTTTATATCTTGACCATTGCCATGTATTCAAATACTTAATTTATTTGACGAATCTTCATCCAGCATAATGTGTTTTTTTCACTAAATTTGTTCATTAGATGCATCATAATCATACCTATTTTCACACGATGTCACAAAATTGCATCTGTACTGTGTTAAGTGAGGGCGTGTGAAAAAGGTAAACTAAGTATGATTGTTCCTATGGATTAGCTTCATGTTATATATGTGAGGTTTTAAGTGCATAAACAATGAACGGGAAGTAGCATGAAAAGAAGATTGAAAGTAAGTATACCCGCTATTCCTTGTTTGGGAATCGATCTCTTGAAATAAAACGACATCTTCGAGCTTTCACATCAACGCATAAATGTCAAGGGCTATATGCACAATTAAAAATAATGGACCAATATTGCACCAGCAACACTGTGTGTCTCGTGTATCTTTCGAGGAGTGCAATATCGCAACTTTCCAAAAGTATTGATTTGTATTATTCCTCAGAGTCCAGTAATTTACAAAATATTTTATCTGGTTACGACATATTAATTTATCTATTAAAAAAAAAAAACCCGCCGCATCCGTATGATTCGAAAATACGCCAGTGCGATTGTTCTATTCAAAGAAAAATGCTCTATCAACTGAGCTGACTACTGCTTTCGACCGAAGAATCTTTTTCATAATAGACTCCGTATCAGTTAACGGTGGTTATGCATTTCCCGTCTACCCTGCAAAAAAAAAGGGGGGGGGGCAGCGCTTCGAACAGCACTTATTCGACAAGTATAATTGTTGACCTCCATTAAGATTTAAAGTAAAGAATAAGTCAAAATGTCCTCTTGAGACTAAGGTAAATGTTGACATTCCACTGACCTCTGGTCAACAAGAGCGACTATACAGCTCAGTCAGTAGAGAGTGTAGCTTGGAATCAGATCATTCAGGGGAATTTATTGAATAGAGAGTTTTCATAGTATTTTTCTTAACATTCTAAACATTTAAAAATGTAGAATATTATACCATTATATGAATTGCTGCACCATACAAGGTGCTTCTAGTGTTGCCCTATTTTGCATCCCTAACGATGCAAAGTTCTATTTCATCTTAATTATTATAGATTATTATAAATTTCCTACGGATTTTAGTATAAACAAAATTAATTCAATCCTATAAAGTTATCAAAATCAAAGCTGAGAGTGATGTTTGCATATTTGAATGAATGAGGTTAAATATTTTTACACCGTGACACATTTGTATTTTACAGAAATCTTTTTTAGCCATAGTAAATATTTTTAAACCAACAAAATTCTTACTTTTTAATGTCTTTTTTTTATTGAATACACACCAAGGTTATAACGCCCACACCTTTTCCCATTACATTTTGAGCAAATATATCACATGGTCAATATTTTTCATTTTTGTGAAAGGCATATTGCTTTTAAGATCCAATTCTATCTTGATTAGAACAGAGAGAGTGGAAACATACCCATCTTACTGAGTATAATCAAGTGGTCGCTTTATTCTCTTCAATACTCTTAGAATGTATTCATTCATCTTAAAACGGGCTATTTTTCTAGGATTAGTTTCGGAAAAGGCCTTGCAAGAGAGCTTGAAAAGAATCCGATACTTTCCAATTACTTTAGGCCTATATCAGTTTTGAAAGACATGTGCACTAAGGAAAAAGGGTCATAAGGGTGCGAACCTTCGGGAAAAGGATCTGCTGCAAAACTAAAAGGGAGCAATATATCATCATTGTAGTGTACATGAACAAAAAAGGTGCAATATTGTACTTTTGCNGACCCCGGAAGCAACACGATTCACCCCGACTCTTTGTTAATTCACAGTTAACTGCCTCAGAACAACGAGTCGGGGTGAATCGTGTTGCTTCCGGGGTCCTATATGTGACCAGGGCTTTAAGCGGACACTGTGCTATTCGGATATAATAAGCCCTCGCAATCCCATACTCTAAAAGGCGCGGGTTTGAATCCTCTGAGAACTCTGCAGAATCCAAAATAGTTTATTTTGTAGTTTGCAATTTCACCAAAAAAAATGCAATATTGAATCCTAAAATGTGCTCACAAAGGTGCAAGTGAGTACGCCATAGTTTCAATAGTGGGCTTTCGCAGGTCGATTATGAACAACGCAGGACGTTAAATTCATGTTCGTGTGCAAAACGGAGTATCCTCAGTTGCCCTTAAATCCAAACCCGTTAGCTGGCAATATTGCGTTGTGGAGCAACGTACAACGTAAGATTGCTAGACGATAGCTTAGTCAATCAATTATTCACCACCATAATCATTGGTATATTCTCAATCACTATCATCAAAATCCTCCTCCTCCTATTTTAGCAGGATGCCCTCACAACAAGATGTTCGTATCGCGAGTGGTCCTGCATGATAATCGTATCAGCGTACGCCAAGCGTCAGTCCACCCCATGACCTGCGTCTTTGAGCGTCCAGGGAGCGTTTTTAATCTTTAAATTTTCAAAAAACGCTGGGCCGACGAAGGCTTAAAACGCAAAGGTGTGAGTCGACCTTTACACTCCTTAATCGTCAATTTTACTTTATTAATCAACCAAATGATGTAGAATGGACTAAGTGGTCCGATGCCACATCATCACTAACATCCTCATCTTCATTATCATCACCATCACAACCATCACCACCACCATCATTATCATCATCACCACCACCATCACCACCACCACCACCGCTACCACCACACTAATCATCATCATCATCATCATCATCATCATCATCATCATCATCATCATCATCATCATCATCACTGCCATCACCGCCATCGCCTCAAGCAACCACACATCAATACAATCATATACGCTCTAATCGGCATTATTACTTTCTTCATGAGCCATTTGATGTGGGAGGGACTGAGTGGTCCGAAAAAAGTGCAAAAATAGACATAGCGAATCCTTTTGAGCCGCCGACCAACTGACAAGCCCCCATCCCCGAAAAAAACAGCAGAGTTGCAATCTTTGTTTTGACGGAGCGGGCTATACCAGTGGTCCACAGTTTGCTAAGGGCCTGTGAACGTAAGGAACCATTTGGGGAAGTTTACCAACATACTGTACAAAAAGATCCATATATTGAGCTTGAAAAAGAGTAAAATTTCATTGTGATATTTTGATATGCAATTTATTATAGAAATCATGCTTTCACTCATTATATTCAAGCATATTACCGAAAGAAATAGATATCTAACAACCCCCCCCCCCCCAATAATGGTTTCAAGAATCAATTTCTTAGATACAGCAAAGTACGCTATGCTCTATGAGCTGTGTCCCCGAAACGTTTTTCTACAAACAAAATTTAGAGTGGAAAATTGTTGTAAGCTTACAATATTTTGTCACTCCATAGTTTTGTATAATGACATCGTTCTTTCAACGCACCCATATGCAACCTCCGGTAGGAGGTGTATCAAAGTAACGTAAAGCATATATAACATGACTATAACTTTTGAAATAAAATGTATACAGCTATGAATGATTTGCATGCATCCCCTATGACTGATGTGCGTTTTTTCTGCTTTTGAATATGACAATAAATGATTAGAAGAAAGAAGAGCATTTCGGGATTTATTGGATTCTATGATAAGAAATTATAATTTTGTGACAAACTAAATGTTACATGCAAGCGAATATTTTGTCAAAATTTTAACGAACTGACGATAGCTGAAGAATATTGCTGCATGAAACAACAACAAACTTATTACAAATATTGCTAGCAGTATTGTAATAATAACATCGTATCAAATATTTATTTTGACTGTTAAAACATTTGTATAGATGCAACAAATCCAAATGTTCATGATGTTATTTACAGCTTTGTATTCATTTTCACTTTTCATTAGTATTCTATGTGATACATCCAAATTATAGTTTTTAAGGCTTTGTATCAAAGACTTTGTAAGATGATATTTCCAACTTTTTATTAAATATCTCCTCAGATTTTACTCTGTTGATGCGATACAACCAGATATTTACAACCTTGTATCAAAGATCTCCTTGGATTTTACTCTTTTTGTGTGATACATCAAAATAATATTTACAACTTGATATCAAATATTTCCTAGGATTTTACNCATCATCATCATCACCATCATCATCATCACCATCATCATCATCATCATCATCATCATCATCATCACCATCACCACCACCACCATTACCACCACAATCAACCACTAATCATTACCACTGATTACAATCATTACACTCTGACAATGTGATCGGCGATGAAACCAGAAACCACTTCTTGGCTCATCCGAAGCCTTGTCGGAATCGCCCATGCTTTATGGCTTTATGGCCCTTTTAATAACGTTCGCGTTCGCCTAGTAATATATCATAAAAGACATTAAAAAAGTACAATTTCATTGTCATATTTTACAATTTATTGTAGAAATCATGCACGCGAATATTTTGTAAAGATTTTAACGAATTGATGAGAGCTGAATGATATTGCTGCATGAAGCAACAAAAATGTTACAAATATCATTCGCAGAATTGGAAATTGGAAAGTTATTCATTTTGTTTGTATATACATTATATTATGCTAAACAAATCATGCAAAAAGTAAACAAAGAAATTAGCAATGGTCTGATTGCAATGGCTGAAACAAATTTGTAATCATAACATTGTATCAATTATTTTGACTTTTGATTACTTTTTAGACGCAACAAATCGAAACGTTATCTACAGCTTTGTATCAAAGATCTCTTTGGATTTTTCATTATTATTTGATGTAATACATCCACATCATAATTTTAAAATCTTTACATAAAATACCTTCTTAGACTTTACTTTTTTGATGCGATAAATTCAAATAATATTTACAACTTTGTTTCAAAGATCTTTTAAGACCTTCCTCTTTTGGTGGGATACAACCAAAATAATATTTACAACTATATAGTATTAAAAATCTCCTTGAATTTTACTCTTTTCATGCGAAACATTCATATAAAATGTATAACTTTGTATCAAAGATTTCTTTGGATTTTACTTTATTTTGGTGATATATCAAAATTATTTTTGAAACTTTGTATCAAAGACTTTCTTAGATGATTTTTACAACTTTGTATAAAATATCTCCTCAGGCTTTACTCTATTGATGCGATACAACCAGATAATATTTACAACTTGGCATGAAAGATCTCTTTGGATATTTCACTCCTCCTCTTTATGCGATACTCGCAAATCATATACGGTATATATTTTACAGCTTTTTATCAAATATCACCTTAGATGTTTACTCTTTTCATGCAATACATCACAAGGATTTTTTTAAAGCTTTGTATCAAAGATCTGCTTACATTGTTATTCTTTTGGTGTGATACATTCAAATGAAATTGACAACTTTGTATCAAAGGTTTCATTGGAATTCTTATTTCTCCTCTTGATGCAATACATCAAATTGCTTTTTAATGCTTTGTATTAAAGATCTCCTTAAACATGTTAAATTTACTCTTTTGGTGTGATACAACCAAAATAATTTCTACAACTTGGTATGAAACATTTCCTTGGATTTTACTCTTTGGGTGCGATGCATCCAAATGAAATATACAACTTTCTATCAAAGATCTCCTGAATATTTTTCAATAATTCTTTTATTTTCCACTTATTTTACTCTTTTGATGCGTACATCTGAATATCATTTACAACTTGGTATCAAATACGGTATCTCCTTGAACTTTTCATTCCTCTTCTTGATGCGCTGAATCCAAACGCCACTGACTACGATGACGATGAGGAGCATGCCGCTGATCGCAGCGATGACGATCTTCATGCTGACCAGTTTCTTCTTCATGCCATGCACCGTGGTCATGTCGACGTTCGAATCGACGTTCGAATCGATGATGCAATACATCAAAATTATAATTAAAGATTTGTTTCAACGATCTCCTTGGAGTTTTCATTACTATCAAAATGCATTAACTAAAAGTAAAAGTAATATTTTGAAAGCTTTGTATATAATCAAAGATCTCCTTAGATTTTTCGCTTTTGATGCTATAAATTCAGCTAGTATTTACAACTTTGAATCAAGACCTCCTTAGAACTTGATATTCTAATGCAATACATCAAAATAAAATTGAAAACTTTGTTTCAAATATCTTATTTTTTAATCTTTTGATGCGGTACAACCAGGTGAAATTTACAACTTTGTCTAAAAGATATCATTAAATTTTGATCTTTTGATGCGACACAACCAAATAATATCTACAACTTGGTATCAAAGATCTCTTCGGACTTCTCTTTCTTCCTCTTGATGCGTTGAATCCAAACGCCACTGACTACGATGACGATGAGGAGCATGCCGCTGATCGCAGCGATGGCGATCTTCATGCCGAGTAGTTTCTCCTTCATGCCATGCATCATGGTCATGTCGACGTTCGAATGGTCGTTCGAATCCGAGCGGGATCCGACATCGTTCTCATTCGACATCGTTGCTCGGGCACCTGCGAATCAAATCATGAGAAAGATATTTTTGAATGATGATGAATAAAGAAAGAGAAGATAATGCCTATTTTGATTAAAGCATGATCAGAAAAAGTTGAAGATTACAAATTAGAATCGGAAGATGTTTTCGATTTATAACATTTTGTCAGACGTGCCTTAGAATTGTCGATATTTTCTCAATTTCTGATTTTATCTGACATCATTCTCATCCGACATCGTTGCTCGGGCACCTACGAATCAAAGCATGAGAAAGATTTATTCTTAAAGAAATTGATGATGATGAAGAAAGAAGAAGGAGGAAAATGACGCCATTTTTTGTTTTCCTTAAGACAGAAGTACGGTAAAAAAAATTGAAGAAAAATAATGGAATCGGAAGATGTTTTTGATTTACAACATTTTGTCCGACGTGCCTCAGAATAATTCGCCCGTGTTTTCACGAAGTGACGGAAGCCAGAGGGTACTGTTACACTAAATGAGTTACAAATCCATTGAAATGAGTCCTTCTATAGAATTAACATATTGTTCGATAAGATGCCCGTCGAATTGCCGCTATGTCGGGATTTCTTTGTCTTCATGCAACAATACTCTTTCGCTCCCGTCACTTTGTGAAAACACGGACGAATTATCTACAGTTTCTCAGTTTCTCATATTATCTGGCAGTTTATTCCAAAATTTTGCAGAAGAAAGATATTTTAGATCCTTTTACTTATAATAGGGAGAGGCCGGTGAGAGAGAGAGAGAGAGAGAGAGATTGAGTTTTATCGAACCTATCATTCACATTGAATATTTATGCCAGGAGAAGAAGAGAGAGATAGAGGATCGACCTTTTTTTAACGTCATCGTCAGAAAGACGCGACCGGTGCCCGAACCCGCATCGCAGGAACTAACCCAAGGACAATCTGTGACTGTGCCGATCAGCTTGATTCAAGCTTGAGACAAGCGTTGATTTTTTTTTAATAGCTGACGGTGCTGTTTGGCGAGTAAGTAGTATTATCCTAACTCTGACGAGTGCTAAATATATCTCTGAATGTTTTGAAAGAAATTATCTCCATGAACAAACTAAGGTGCTAAAGGCTGACTATTTTTGTGTTTTTAGCCTGCATCGGCCTAGCGTATTTGAAAATTAAAAACCGCTCCTATGACGCAGTTCATACGGTGGACTGATGCTCGTTAAACTCAAGCCGAACGTCAGTCCACCGTCTGATCCGCGTATGTTGTGCGTCAAAGAGGCGTTTTTAATTTCCAATAACGCTGGGCCGACGCAGGCTAAAACGCAAATGTATGAGTCGGTCTTGCTACAAAACATACTAGGTTTTACAAACCTTGGAATGCGTAAGCGATCTTGAATCCTCTGTCCATTGCTTGACCTTGACCAGAATCTGAACTGAACTTCACGAGAAGTCTTTGACCCGACGACCGGAAGACGTGTGGCACTGTGGTTCCACAGAATGACCCCTGACCCAGCCTCGTCCAGTTACTCGGAGTCGCTACGTCATAAATCTAAAAAATTACGAATGATACTTTAGCATATTTGATTTTGAGAAATATCATTGTATAAGGAAAAAAAAAGCATTAATCCTTGTACAATATCTGGCAATCTGACCCGAAAACATTTCACCTATAATCATAATGTGAACATTTACCCGCACGTACAAATCACGTAACAGTTTGCACTCCAGTAGGATGGTTTTTATTTCCAATAAAAAAATCACATTCTGAAGTGTGATTGGGATCGCGATCCATATCACCAAGCGCGGGCACTTCGAATTACCGCGATCCTGACATCAGAATCGTGGTAGTGCGAACTCCCCTTAGATTTGATGATATTTTACTGAATATTAACTTCAGTAAATTTTAGGGTATTATACTTGAAAAAAAAACATACCGTTAGGCTGTCGTGAAGGCAGTACGGACTCCGCTGAAGCTTGAAGCGCATCACAAAAAGAACGATCACGTGACCGACTGGAGCAGAGATGAAGGAGGAGCATCCAGCGTTGCTAGGATACGCTCCGGGAAAGCTTGGTGACGTCAGAACCCCCATCTGGTTGGTGATCGTCTGATCACATGACCAATCTGATATGAAATACAGATTTGAAGTATGACAAACATTATTCCGTCAACATCGATCTAATATCTAAAAGAATAGATTTAAAGTAAATTCTCATCTCACAATAAATGTAACCTCATAGTAATAACAGCAATTTTAAGGGAATCGTCAACTTCATAATCAAGCAGGGGTTCATTCTTGTTAACTAGATCGCTGTGAGCTGCTGTAAAGCATCAGTAACATGAGTACATTATATCATATTTATAATTCCACAAAACGTGTAATACATTTATCGTGCGGTTGCAGAGATGTCAAACGTTCCAGAATATGCATGAGGTAAAAAATATTAACAACGTAACAGCTTAAAGCCATTGTTTAACATTGTTTTCATTAAAAGAAAAATCCCAACTGCCAGATGATAGAGGTTATCTGAAAGATTGATGGTGCGCATAAACTAAACTGGAAAAATATCAGGTTTTAAAATCAACGTTTAGTGCTTTAAACAAACGAAATGTGAAACGTCGCCTCCATAGGCTTTATAATGAAATTAACGCGTGGGTCCTACGCTTTAATTCAATGTTCATAGATATCTTGATAGTGCATGTATAACTTTCTTAATGTTTGCATCCTCTGTTGATTCTTCATCTATCTTAATATATTTCGATAGGACAGACAACTTGGTTTGAGATTTTTTTTAAAAACTTTTCAACCGCAATGTTAAACAGTGTCTTTAACAAATTTTGTGATTGTTAGAGATAACACATCAACAAGAGCCATACCCAATGCCATCTATTCTAATTTGACTTTAAGTTTTGATGACAAAAAAAAACGCATCATGAATATTCCGTAACGGTTGGCATCTATCCGGTTCTCAAGAGATGCACCACTTTTATCGCAACGGACCAGGCACTTTCAAAGGAACCACCCATATACAACACAATATAAACTATTTCCGCAAAATAAAGTGGGTCATGGAAAACAGAGCCGTACGCCATGCATTGAACAGTGCGAACACAACAATCAGAAGCCCGTTCCGATTTGGCTAGCATTGCAAATGAGCATTGAATTGGCGTTTGAGTTAATTTTTCGAGAATAGTTTATATCGTGTTAGATATATATCATGGATATTCCGGACCGTTTGGCATCTATTCGGTAGTCAAGATATGCACCCCCTTTTGGACTAACGGACTAGATACTTTTCAATGAACCACCCATATACCTGACTTGTATTCCATGATGACTCCATTGTGGCTCTCATTGGTGGCATACTGGCTGATATCGACTAGGGAACCATCCACGCTGAATGACCTCCCCTGATGGAGATCATCGATGCGGAACGCCGGACCACTCGCATCACGCATCTTCAGCTTCACCATCATGCGGACGTAGATACGACGGAACCGGTCAGCTCCGATCTCATGGACGAACGTCGCTTTGTCGATGTCGCCACGTCGGAGACCTTCGATGAGGCGCTTAATGCCATCGACATCCATGTCTGAGCTTGCGGATGATCTGGTTAGGAACTCGACAACCTTGAAGAAGATGTCTTCGTCCATATCTCCCAGGAAGGGTTCTACTGTGGTCATCCCGTCGTCGTCATCACCGATTGCTGGTTTCCCCAAAGACAGTTCGCCATCTCTGCCATCGTCGACAACCACTGGAGGTTCCATGGTGTCCAATGGCGTATCCATCCTTCCATCCCTTTCCCAATATCTACCGTCCTGCTTCTGAGCCGCCATTTCTTTCCGTCTCAAAATATGACTGACCATTGCATCCGTTGCCATGGGAACCCCTCCCTTTAATCCCCTGGCAAGGATCACCCCGAAGTCTATTTCCTTCTTGGGGTCTTCTTCAGCCATCACCATTGGTCCTCTGGCGTCGAGAGTGTTAAAGGTTACACGGTTGACTTTGCGAGGAGACTGTGCGA
>BQKZ01005319.1:13396-39282 GCA_036244855.1 Temnopleurus reevesii | reverse complement strand
TTTAATGGCAAACTTAGAATAAAGCCTTAGCAGAATCACAGAAAATTACAATACTCAAGAAAAAAACTTTATTTTGTTGACTTTTCTGAAATACGAATCAAATGTCATATTTCGTATATTCTGTAGGAGGGATCACAATATCATAGAAAATTAGATAATTCAAAACTTAAGAACAGATCATTAAACTTTGATTGATTATTTCTTTCAATTTTTCTTCATTCAATGAAAATTTAATAATGCCATAAAAATATGCAAATAAGCTTTTTTTATACGTACCGGAGTCACCTATCTCTGTTGATGAAAATAAGGGAAAATAATCATCAATTTATGAATGGCAATAATATAAAAAAAACATTATTTTCTTTTATGTGAATGGTTCATGAAACAGGTAATCCATACCAAAAATGGTTCGAGTAAAATCAGACAATAAAAAAATACAGATATATGGCAACAAATATTTGAGAGATATAACTAAAAATTATTCAAAGATATATCTTTAGAAAATCTACAACTTAGGATTTGGTGAAATGACAAAGTGATGATGTATGTTCGTCAATTCTCCACAAACAGCTTATTTCTTTAATGACCCCTTGTGTTATTGTTGTAATTATTCAAACCAAATCACTCTTTTGATGAATTTATAATAGTTAAATGTACAAACAATAATGATCACAGAATTTACAGATTCAAAAAATTAGGTACGATACAAAAACATGAATCATGATGACAAACGAAAATTAATAATAACTTCAAAGATAATGAACAGTATCAAATATTATTTCATACAATGTACAATGATGGAATTTTGCAACTGATCTAAAATTGTCAGGACACGTAACCTCTAAATAAGAGAGACATTAGGTGTCGAGACATCTTAATGCTCGCCATTTGAGCAACGAGCTCTGTGACCATTGGAAATCTAAAATATTTTACACGTTTCCAGGGTTTTAATTGCAACATAGGGCTGCACCTTTAGAATTTCATACACGTTTTTCATGTTTGTTTTTCATGTTTCTTTTTGCTGATATTTCAGGGGAGAAAAGTTTTAAAAGCTATTTACATTGTTAAGCATTTTCACAAAAAGGGGATAAAGGCAGTCACATTTGTAAGAAGCCAGGTCCCAGCTCCACACCAAAATTAATTGGCTTCGTCCTCTCTCCATAAGACAACTTCAGACCAAATATGAAAATAATGGGACAAGTACTCGGACCTGTAGAGCATTCACAAGTTATTATTAACTAATTCTATCAAATCATGGTTACCATGGCAACCAGGACTCCGCCCAACACCAAAATCGTGAGGGTTCATTCTCTTTCTACCAGACACCTTCACACCACATTTAGAAATAATCAAACAAGAACTCTGACCTGTAGAGCATTCGCAAGATAATATTAACTATTTCTATTTAAATCATGGTTACCATGGCAACCAGAACTCTGACCCACACCAGAATCAATAGGGTTCATCCTCTATCCACCAGACACCTTCAGAACAAATTTGAAAACAAAATCGGGCAAGAACTCAGACCTGTAGAGCGTTCACAAGGTAATATTATTAACTATTTCTATTAAATCATGGTTACCATGGCAACCAGGACTCTGCCCCATACATGTATAAAGGGAAGATAATAAGAAATAATAATAATACATAACATTTATTTTAGATCGTAAAGTTTTAGAGTTAGAGTTAATAGATAGACTGGAATATATTCTCATGCCATAATCTATCAAAGCCTCCTTCTTCATTTGGTAAGATTTCTATTTCTATTTTCTTTATTTGAGGGGAGGGGGAGACGGGGAGGCGAGAGCAACCAACTATACCCTACTTAACATCCCTCCTTCACATCTCTACATCTAGTCAGAGCTGGACAGTGTGCTCACCAGTTCTCATATGCAGGCCCCTCCATCTGGAACAATCTACCGATCAGACACTACTCGCAAAGCCTCATTTGTCATTTTATAATTTCATTAACCGTAGTTTGAACTTTAATAAGAAATAAGAACTTCCTGACTAAGTTTCCTAGGTAGCTCACCTGATGTTGCAGCTGGTGTTGTAGTGGAAACTGAGGGGAAAAATAAAGCATTCATATAATATCATTTGTTGGAACTTAAAACGTTACAAAACTGTACTACATGCACTGTTTGGAGTACCTTTCACAATCCTACATGTGCAAAGACTTCCGCAAGCAAAAGATTTAAGACTGTATAAAAGTGAACAAAAAAATCATTAGATATTTTAACAATCCTTTTTCTATATGATTCTCTTTAGGGACCCAGACTGTGTTTCATCCAGATGTAAGAGTGACTTTACACACAATTAGTACAAGTTTTCCTGCTGAATGATCGAGAATCTTGCATGTACTACATGCGTTAATGTATTCAAATCTTTCTTAAAGTCATGAATAAGTTTAGGATCAACTTGGTGAAACACCGCCCTGGTCTGAAGGACCTTCACTCTGTTGTGAAGACCAAGGTAATAACAGTATCAAACACGATTTTGTTAAAATAAAAAAGCTTTTAAAAATATTTTTACTTTGATGTACTTTAGATTAAAATTCCAACCCGCAGAAGAAACAGTTATAGTATTAATATTAAAAAATATAGAGTACATGTAACCGTTTACGCACAAAATATCTCAACAAATAGGCAATTGAATTGTCATGAGAAATATCATAACTTCCTTATAAGTAGCTTAATTTTACATGGATCTGTTTTAATCTGTTAAACCTAATTTCTGCTCCTCTTAATCAATTTGCTTGCATTGACTATCCTTCTAGGCCAATCGTGCATTAATTTCTTTACTACCACTCACATATATCATCAACCATATCAAAACTCTAACAAATTCTCTCCACAATTTACTTACTTGTTGTAACAGTCACCCCCGAATCAGTCAAGGTGGTAGTGGTGACCGTTGTTATCTCCATACCCTCAGTTGCTGTGGTGACGATCGTTTGTGTTTCTTGAAATAAGAATTTATTCATTTATTTATTTCCTGTATCACATAATATTTGAATGAAAAACATACAAATGCAATATCATAATGAGTTTGATCATTATAAATAGACTAGTTTGTATGGACTGGTATAGATATACAGAGGCATACAGAGGTAAGACGAAATAAGCAAGAGGCTTGAGCGATTGCCTCACCTTTACATGTGAGGAGTAAAGGTAAATGATAAATGTAATAATTATTTGAGCATGTATAAAAAAAAAATTCACCTTAATATCTTACCATTTCATCATTAAATATAAAATCTAACACTGGATACAGTATAAAAAGATTATGTAATCATAAGAATTATCCAGTGATTATAAAAGATATTTTATCTGAATGAATTTAGCTTAAAAATAGTTACCATGGTAAAGCAAAATCTGGCCGACGCAAAAAAATTAATACGTCTTTCACTTGGTGCTATAATATACCCTATCAAAGTAACATTTTTATGTAAAGCTTCAACAATAACATATTTACTCATTTGTTCCTTTAGGATGACATATTTGACTCTTGTCAATTGTGCATTCTATGATACTGAATTGATCTCTCTAGGTTATGCCTATATAAAGAAAAAGATGTGCACACAATTCATTGATTTCTATGTAGCAAATCAAATCTTGAAATGTATCCACATTAACTTGGAATGCTTTATTGAGCTTTCAACCTTCAGCCCATTAAAAGAAAATTGCGCACATGCACTTCATCAATTTGTATATAATACAATGAATCTCCAAGTGTATCCACATTAATTTGCAATGTGTGAAAATGTTAAAGATATTTTTAATATTAAATTACTTTAATTTCATGCCATTCTCACTTTATTTATTTAGCATTTTGAAAATCCACATCACCAAGGGTATTTTCTCTATCAATTAAGACGTGGCATTATTTCATATCAATGTCACTTTTAATTCTGGACAAAGGCCATAAGTTAATACAGTCGTAAAAGCATGTCCATTCTACATTGCTGAGTTTTTCTTTTACCTACAAATGATGATTCGTCAGCAATGTCTAGAATAGTGTCTATATTGCATGAAATGAAATATCAAATAAAATCATTTCTAAATTAAGACACTTTAAGACCACTATAAGTGGAAAGAAAATGACTTTCAAATATAATTATTTGGTATCCAGTGTTGCAGGTTTACAGGAATTACGCAAGATACAGAATATCTTTATAATGTATATTCACCTCCACAGCCATAAATTTGTGCCATCCATTCCTTAGTGGTCTCATTTGAGGGTGTTATTCGTAGTGAGGTGACATTGTCTGCAATAGTTAGTCGAATTTTATTTAAAATATTTCCTGAACTGCTGTTCACTTCAAACTGAAAGATAAAAGAAACAAAAAACATTGGTAATACTTAATATAAATTTTGCTTTTGGGATTGGCAAAATGTTAAGAATATTAGCTGTATTGGCGATGTACGCTCCATAATTTTATATGGAAGGTGCAATGGAGGTGTCTTCAAAGTCCCATGTTTAACCTATGACAAGGTTTACACAGGCATGAAAGGTAGACCTATTGGGGAGCACATGCATGACACACTACAGGGTCGGCGCGGTTGCCAAAAATTCTTTGACTGCCCATCACCATTCTGGCTGGCATAAGACCCAGCTGCGTCGATCGCATAAGAGAATCATTGGTATATGTGCAATGTGAAAGAAGCAAAACACATCTGTCTAAATTTGAACAATATAGAGCTAATGGCATTGGCATCCCTAATGAGTGGCTTTCTGTCATTCAGTGAAACGGTTAGAATCAGTTCAAGGGACAACATTAGGAACAATAGCCCGCCCTCTGATCGCTCCGCATAGCGAGCCCCCATGCCCAGCGAGACCGCAGTTCTCTCTGAAAAGGCCTAGATCCTTAAAAATGTTTTCATGAAAATCTGGCTCTGAATATGAAATTAGCATATGCACTTGATACTTTAAATTATCATAATTATTTATTGAATAAAGATAATGAATCTTTGAAATTATTATTTGAAAAAATAATGAAAATCTTCTGAAATATTTATCTAAAACTATGAAAAAATATATCCCAAATCATAGATAGATATTTTTGTTTGCAAATGGTTTAAAATTTGGGGTACATTTTGGAAGAAAATTAGATCTCAATCTCTTTAGTCATAGCCTTGTAAATGCTATTAATTATATGATTCTCAAGGAAATAGTTCATGATCTTGAGTAACTCCTCTACCTTCCAGAAATATCTAGCACATTACATTTCGAGTCTTATACCAATCAGGAGCCAGCATTTTATGATGCATATAATCCTTTCCAGCAACATTCCAGCAATTTCGTTGGCTGACCTGATTTCAAGATGTTGTGTTTGGTATTAGTTCATATATCCCGTGCAGAGAGTGTGTGTATACTATCTGACAGTATGGCCCGGCCAACGGTTCACATGCCTTTGAAAATCAGTGTTTGCATTGTTCCCAGCTTCCCTCAGCCAGTCAAAATTACGCATTCATATTCTTGCTATGGAACATTTGACTTTTCATAAATAATGCTAGCTCCTGACTGGTATAAAGGGTGAATGGCATTATAAATGTACGGATTAGTAAGCTAAGATTTCATTCTCTCCAAATATTTTACTTTTAGAGAGAATCATGGAATTTCAGGTCCTTTATTTGTCAATTAAAATGACCAGATAGCATATAGTTTGTGGTCAAAATGGACCCATACTTTTTTCAGTATTAATCAGAGGATATTAATCACAAAAATAAACTGGGAATAAAGTTCATAGTATGTATTCTTGACAAGAGCAAATATCTCTGAAATCCAAAAAGAAACATTCAATTAATGACAACTCAAATATTTGTGTTTTTGCTCGTTGCCCTGTGCTTGGTGTATATCAACTATTTGTTGATTTTTATAAAAACCTCCTCTTTGACCTCATTAACGAGCGTATAGCTGTGGCCCTGTACCACTGCCGCGAGAGAGAACACGAGAAACAATAGCTTCCTCCCGATCGCTACGGTCATCGTGCCCTGTAACCGGGAGTACACACAAAACTATGTGACCTGCTTATGGTAAAGTATTTCTCACCGTGTACTTTGAAGATGGATTTTCCTCAAAACGCAAGCTCTAAAAGTGATGAGCTAAGAAATTGCATTTGAGAAGCCCCAAGGCCTGGAATAAAATTCAACTTATAATCGTATTGGGCTTTTCTGTTTTTTACATGCTAAGCATGTCATCTTCACTCTGATCTACAAACAAACTGTTAAGATCATTGTATGTCAAATCTTGACACCTAAATCTATGACAATCAAGCAATGTACTCACCATTAATACCTTAATACACAATTTGCAGAATAATGATGAAAGTCACGTGGGACAAATTTGGTAGAGATCACATTAAACCCATACAGTCAAGAAAACAAGTACATACATCACTTTGCAGAAAAAGAGAGGACACATGTTCATATCAAGAGAAAGTACACTTTTGAACCAGACTTTATATTTTGATGATCATCAATCAAGCTATCAATTGTGTGTACTCTGTAAATTTTTTTCTTCTAGGACAACTGAATATACCATACAATAGATCCAAAGTAAACTAATCAGGTAGATGAATACAATTAAGGTTCTTGAAGTATAAAGAATGTTTGGGTTGAACACGTTGATAATGAAAATCAAATACATAAGGCAGTCGGGTTGCATTGGTAAAACCTTTTTCATACATACATAAAAGCATCTGATTTATTACAATACTAACGCATAGTTTATAAAACTAATCAAAACTTTTTAAATAATCATTTTTCTCACAGGGAAATCAATATTTGGAAGACATTTGAAAAAACAAAGAGAAACTGAAATTACCATTGTTTCTATAATACAATACACAAGCTCACCTTATAAGTTCCATCATTGGATGGTACTTTTATGAAAGTTGCATCAGTTGACTTCTTGTAGTCCATGCTAACTAAGCCTGTGAAGTTCACGAATTTGATGCTAGTCACTTTAAGTTGGGAGCTGAAAATAGCTTCAATGGCTGCCGCTGGATTCCCAGGATTGGATGCCCAAGCTTTTTCACCCAATGCTTCAATGTCACTGTCAGGAACATCACTTAGCTGATCTGCTGCCACAATATCGCTCAGATCAGAAACTGGTTGGGCACAAATCTCTATATAGTTGAATAGAGTAACACAAATAACCAATTATTACACACAATATTACCATTTCTTTCATCTTATTAAAATTGTGTTTCATGTTATTACAGTCAATTGCAATTAAGTTTAAATTTCATGCAGACATTAATTCCATACCTATAGATAAAGGTCACACCTAAAGCTGTCATGCCACGCAACAGATGTGTTTAACAAAGTTGTTACAAGGCATATTTTTATATCTTTTACGTCTCATGTCATGGTACCTGAAGAGTAGAGAGGCTTGTTTCTGTACGAATTTGAGGCGTAAAACCATTACCACAGGACTATATATTCCTTTCGCATTCTATATTTACTCATTCCATTTTCTAAAGAAAATACAGAGTGAGTAAAAAATGTGCACTACCTCCGAAGCTGTCTTGTTCAAAATAGAACATCATTGTGTTTGTTAAAAATGTTAATATTCACTCACACGCAACCCGCCAGAGACAGCATTTTCATCTTCCAAAACTCTTATTAGCATCTTCCTTAAATTCCCTTTCAAATACAAGTATATGTTGAACGACCTCGACAAAACTATTCAAGAAAGTACTCATATGTCACGAACAAAAAAACTTTGTAAAGATTATCAAATAAACCGTGAATAGTATATATAGGTTTGCCCAATCAACTTCAAACTAACTCTGACCAATCAAGTGAACGTATCATTCAAATTAGACGATATCTTGCGTGTTGGCATATCACATTTTGAATTTGACAGAAATAGCAAGCAATTTCGTCTTTGAACGATCAAAAGCGTTAATGGCTAAGGTAATTTGTTTTTGAGCGATTGAGTGTGTTTATGAAAAGACGTTATAAAATCATATTTTTTATTGTAAATTATAAATAAAGTTATTTTGATGGGACAAAAATAGAGTCAGGGCCCATGTGAGGTACTGTCATCCGAGGAAATTGTTGGGGGATAGGTGGAAAGGTGTATTCGTGGAAAAATGTAGGGAATTTTCAATCATAACAGGACATATTTCTTCTTTTCCAATCGCGACGATGTTAGAATATGCATTAGCGCACCCAAGAATCTTAGACTCTGAGAAAAAAAGGGGGGGGGAGTGCTCAACTGTTTACCCAATTTATAGTTCTTATAGTTCTTAAAAGGAAGGGGGGCTGACCCGAGCTGACAAGCACAAAAAAGGCAAAAAATGCAAGGCCAGAAATAAAGGTCGTCACCTCATAAACGCCCCATCTGGCGAACAGAACTGACAAGTAACAAACAAAAAATGTCACCAACTTCTTTGGCGCCCCTCAGCTCTGACTCGGAGGGAGCTAGCGCACCCAAAGCCCCCTCCCCCACGGTGCACACATGATATGTATCATTAGCAACATTTTATCGAAATGGGCCGAAAATCATTGAGCCCCACTCTCCCCCAAAGGAAAATGTATTTTCTTCTTTTTCTTTCTTCTCAATGTTGTTTATTTTGTTCAGTCTTTTCCGATTTTTAACAATTATATTTTTCATCCGTTACCCAAGAATTTTTCATTTTGATTTCAAGCCTTTCTCTGCTTGTTCTCATTTTTTGTTTTATTTTTTATTTATTTTTGCTTATTGTCCCTAATTTTTTACTTTTCCTTAAATTACTCCTGCATGTAGCGGCCGGGTGGGAAAGCAACAAAAGGGGTTCACTTCGTTCAAGTAAGCAGCACTTACACCCTAAAAAAATTAGTGTTTCATTTTAGTCTTTGATTCGATTTTTCAAATGTTTTTTTTTTATAATTTTCTTTCTTTTTTTTTTCTTTTCCTCTTCCGTTTCATTCTTTTCTGTATATTTTTCTTTTCCTATTTCCTTTTTTATTTTTCTTTCTTTTGTCTTTTCTGTACCTTTAACAAAAATTTGATCTTTTTATTTTTTCATTTTTTCTTTTTTTTTTCAATTTCAATGAAATTTGCTTATTTGTTGTTGTTATTTGAACATCCATTCCCCGGATCATGAATTCTAGACCAATATTAGCACAGAATTTTATCTGGGGCACCTGGTGAAGAAATATTTTAGCAAAAACTACAATTACCCCGGCTGGTACGACTGCACTATCAATAGAATCATTTTACTATCAATTTTTTAACGCTCATTATAGATATTTAACATAATTGTCCTAACATGATCGCAAATACTTTCAACATGCATGCTCATTGACGAAATTGAAACATCGCAATTACCGCAATGTTTACAAGCGGACAAATTAATTCAAAGTTGTGATTGACGAAATTTTGTAATACATGTTCCGTCAATTTGGTAAACGAGAAAAGCAATATGATCGCTAAGTTGTTGATTACAAGTTACCGAAGACGAATTTGAATTCTGATTTGTACTCGCGATTGCAATCCAGACGAAATTGAATTTCCAAAACGTCAAATCCCTCGTAGATAGTTTGAAGTTGACTGGGCAAACCTATGTTATATATGCAATCGTAAATATTGATTTTGTGACGTATGCTATTATTTATTCCAAACATGGATTTTTAGTTTATTTAAAGGAGGACTCCGGACCAAGAATTTCTTGCGCTGATTCAAAGCGTAAAAATCAGACAAACAGATGAAAAAAAGTTTGAGCGAAAACGGACAACAAATAAAAAAGTTATGAATATTTGAAAAATATCTTAAGATTTTCAAAATAGTTATATTTTTGGCCAATTTGTAACTACAGGTCACGTGACATGACGTGTTGATGACGTAGGTTCGTCACTTCTCTAGAGTGAGTGTATTATCTCTTTGTTTTTTAATGTTCTGTTTAAATGCCATTGGGCGCAAAAATAGTTCCTTTTCTCAAGGAATTCATCTCGTTGAATATATATTCTTGATTATACCTTCTGAAATATTGTTTACGAACAAAAGATAACAAAATTATATAAATAAATATGATTTTAATAAACAATATGTTTAATAAGAAATATGTATTTTGTGTTATAATTACGCTTGCACGGAAGCAAACTAATGTTTACTACTGTAAATTATGGTAAAGGAATGCTCTTTGGATTTACAATAACCAAAATGATACAAAAAAAAAAAAAATGATTTGAAAAACAATAACATACATGATAAATTGTACAAAAACAATATAATATAAAAGAAAATGATTATTGACAAATTATTTTTCATATTTATGCAATCAATTTATAGCAACATTGAAATCGATGGAACAAAATACGTCATTAAATTAGTGTTGAAAATATTCAAATTCTCTTAATTAGAGCAATTCTTTATATGAATAAATCTTCTCCTTATTTATTGTTTATTAAAATCATATTTATTCCATAATTTATCATTTCATCTTTCATATAAAACTTATTTTGAATATATATATTTCTTGAACATAATTGCTTGATATGTGTTGAACATTATCCATCAACAAAATTTTCTCTAAAGATTAAAAAGACGGATTAAAAAGCAATGATATATAATAAGCCCATTGTAGAGAAGTGACGAACCTACGTCATCACTATTTGATGTCACGTGATGCAAAGTTGCCAATTTGCTAAAATTATAACTATTTAAATTATTTTTAAAAACCCTTCAAAAATTCATAACTTTGTTATTTATTGTCCGATTTTGCTCAAACTTTTTTTGATATGTTCGTCTAATTTTTGCGCTTTTAATCAAACCAAGTTATTTTGGGCCTGGAGTAACCGTTTAACCTATATTTGTAGGTACATGTATTTGATTTCATATTATGTATTTTTACGTTATATTTGATTTGATTTCTATGTCTAGTTATTGTGTGTTTGATATACTATGTTTGTTACTTCTATTTTCTAAATGATTGGTTGAAATAGAGAGCATCTGAAAGTCTACTGATTTTAAATTCGCTTTTGCTTTTGGGCATTAAATTAGAGAAAATGTACTTTAAGACATATCCTAGTTAGGATTTAGAATTCAATACCATATATTCATGTTCAGATTTAGATAGTTTAGATAATATTTGATTTTACTATGCATCATTTGTGTAGCAACCACATACAAGTTTGTACGTCAAACTATTTTGTTCTAATTTGGTCTCAGGAGCTTGACTTTGGTCCATCAAATATCAATCTTTCAGATCACAACAAATATATAACACAATAAAAAATATTTTCGAAAAGTTAAGTTGAATGCAGACAATTGATTTGTAAACCGTGTATTCAACTGTGCGGACACAACAAGGACAAGCCAGTTTCAATTTCCACAGCAAAGTACCATTGAAATTGTGCTCGACTTAACTTTTCGAAAAAAGTTTATATCGTGTTGTATTTAAACATAAAACATGTTCATGTATCACCTGTCTTTTCTAACAAAAACATGATGATTGCTAGGTTAATTAAAAGTAAATAACATACAGAATACATTGTGATGAAATACAGTTGTAGAAATTGTGGTAGTCTCACTTAGAGAAGTTGTAGGTGTTGTCGTAGTTCCTATGTTTGATAGTGTAGTTGGAGGTTGGTCAAGAAAATAAGGATTAAACGTCATAAAAGGAATGGAGTGGTGAATAATAGGCCAATGTAACTGCAAAAACTTGCTGAGTGATTAACTAGGAAGGCAAAGAAAAGTGGTATACATGATTTATTAACCAAACATGAGAAAATAAAACTAAATGCACATCCACTCACACTAACAGTGCCGATTTTAGGACAATCCATTGCCGAATTATGAATTTGAAATTCTAAATGATATCACTGCATGTACACATACTGCTGATTGGGATCCATGCGGTCAGCAAAATTAGCAGAATCTGTAACGTTTTCACTCCCAATGTGTGTAATGAGAACATTTAATCTGATTACTTCAGTGATGAATCTAGCTCCAACTATTTCAATTACGCTTTTTTATTCATTAATTTTATTTGTTTTCATTATTAAAATCAAATCACTATTTGTTGAGGAATTTATAATAGTTAAATGTATCAACAATTATGATCACAGAATGTACAGCTTCACAAATTAGGTGCCTTACAAAAACATGAAATTATGAACTTTTGGATAAGTATAATTTAATACATAATAAATAATAAGAACATTTTCTCTGATTACTTCAGTAATGAATCTATCTCCAACTATTTCAATTATGCTTTAAATTGATTGTATATTGTTGTCACACCGGGGGTACCGCCAATTTATCAAAATAAAGTATTAAATGCCTACCTGGAGTTGTTTGGCCAACAGTTGGAGAAATTGAGGGAGTCTCACTTGGAGAAGGTGTTTTTGATGGTGTAGCTTCTGTAGGTTCTAAAAATTAGGATGAAACGTCATGAAAGGAATGGAGTTGTGAAAAGAGCATCAGAGTAGTAGGTATATGTAACTGCAACAACTTTCCGATTGATAAATTTGGAAAGCAAAGAAAATTGGTAAACCAGATTTAGTAATCAAAGTTGGGAAAATAAAACTGTATACATATCCGCTCACACAAATCAGATAATCAAAAAAACAAATATAACAAATATTTCGCATTCTATATCTACTCATTTCATTTTCTAAAGATAATACAGAGTGAGTAAAAATGTCCACTACCTTCAAAGCTGTCTTGTCCACATATGATGGTATATCTCGATAGAGTACTTCTCATTAAAAATGCATCAAATAGAATGAGCTATTTTCTATATACCATGCTTAAAAAAAATTATTGTGTACCTCATCAAAGTGCTCATCACTAATTGCTAAAAACTTAGTGCTGAGATGGGATTCAAACTTTAGAGGCTTTGATTCAAATCTAAAACATGACTGACATGTAAAACAGTATGTTAAAACAGAGTGAAGAGCACTATGAGTGAATAGGGACACAATTGAGATCCTTAAATAATCTCTTCTCATTATGTGGATCATTGCATAGATTGATCTAGGATAGTCCTTCCAACCTTAAATAACATTAAGTGAATCTATCATTTTCTATTTTTTTTATTACAGTTAACTTACCTGGTGTTGTTACGGGAGGTTTTGTCAACTGTGTTGTCTTCGGAGTCGTTTTATATCGCATTGTTGTGGTAGGTTTTGCAAATTGTGTTGTTGTGGGAGTTTTTGTAGATTGTGTTGTTGAGGGAGGTGCGGAAGGTTTTGTAGCTAGTGTTGGTGTGGTAGATTTTGTAGGTCGTGTTGTTGTGGGAGATGTGGGAGGTTTGGGAGATGTTTTAGATTGTGTTGCTGTGGAAGGTCTTGGAGATCGTGTTGCTATGGTAGGTTTTTTTGTAGATTGCGTTGTTGTGGGAGGTGCGGAAGGTATTGTAGATCGTGTTGCTGTGGTAGGTTTTTTTGTAGATTGTGTTGCTGTGGGAGATGTGGGAGGTTTGGGAGATGTTTTAGATTGTGTTGTTGTGGGAGGTGCGGAAGGTATTGTAGATCGTGTTGCTGTAGTAGGTTTTTTTGTAGATTGTGTTGCTGTGGGAGACGTGGGAGGTTTGGGAGATGTTTTAGATTGTGTGGGAGATGTGGGAGGTTTGGGAGATGTTTTAGATTGTGTGGGAGATGTGGGAGGTTTGGGAGATCGTGTTGCTGTGGTAGGTTTTGGAGATCGTGTTATTGTGGGAGGTGTGGAAGGTATTGTAGGCCGTGTTGCTGTGGTAGGTTTTTTTGTAGATCGTGTTGCTGTGGTAGGTTTTGTAGATTGTGGTGATGTGGGAGGTGCAGAAGGTATTGTAGATTGTGGTGCTGTGGTAGGTTTTTTTGTGGATTGTGTTGCTGTGGGAGATGTGGGAGGTTTGGGAGATGTTTTAGATTGTGCTGTTGTGGGAAGCTTTGTAAATCGTGTTGCTTGAGGTGTGGGAGATGTTGTAGATCGTATTGTTGTGGGTGGCAAACTACTTGTTGGTCTTGTAGTAATTACAGTAATGGTAGTTTCCTCTCCTATATCCAGAAATGGGAGGAAAAAACATAGAAAGATCCATAATTGTTTACTTATTTTTTTTCCTGAAACGTGGCTCACAAAAACATATTTGAGATTAAAGACTGGGTATGCCATTGATTAAAAGCAGAAAAATCAGACAAACAGATCAAAACAGTTTGAAGCATATTGGACAATAAATAAGAAAGTTATGAATATTCCAATGTTATAACTCAACAATTGTTTGTCGTGCACTACTGGCAATGTTGTGACATGTGATATGATGTGGTTCATGCATTTCTGCAAGTAGTTTATTATATTTTATTGTTTAACAAATTCCCAAATTCCTGTTTGCAATGCTGAACCCATATATACATGCGCACATTTACATTTATCAATTTAACCTTTTGACGATTTAAAACACATAAACATGTAAGGAGTAAAACGCATTCTTAAAAAATAAGTTATATTATTCAAGTTTACTGACGGATAGTGCATGCCACATATCGCCAAGTAGATTTCAAGTCTAGTTCAATAAGTGGTTTTGTCATCACACCTGACCAAATGCCACATGCTATGACAAATGCTGTACAATAATTCGTAAAAACCTTTGTTCAATCATTGAGATATTCATAACTTTCTTATTTCTTTAACCACATCCACAAAATTACACATATATTGAAACATGTACAGGATATTGATTCAGTGCATAGGTCAGTTAGCATACTTTTAAGTCTAATGCCAAGGAATAATCAAATAGTTTGAACACTATGGTGAAAAATACATGCTTTGTACCCACTTGACAGTTTCAATGGATGCTCATTTGTCTTGAAAACTGTCATTAGGGGCAAGTTTGCATTTTTCCAGAACAAAAATTAATAACATATACACATCAATGTTTATGATTCGAATTTCAGATGCCTTAAAACTGACTAGCATAATGTTCATTACGAGGGTGTACACCATTAATCCATAACTTGATGTATCTAATTCAGGTCTACTTAGAAAAACTTGAATTTCTTATAGCTAATAAGAGAAGATTTTTGCACTTATTCTGGCATATTTTGCTTTGAAAATGCCAACCATGCATTAGTCCTACCGCGTACTAAATGATTCGCACGCCGGGTCGAGCGTTGTAGAATGGCTGGAGCGACCGGTGTGTGCGAGTACACATTCATTTTGATTATGAAGCATGTTGTGCTGGGGATAGTGATTTTTTCTTCATTTCTTATTTTGCGATAATTATGCCATTTATTGGTCAATTTTATTCAAACTTGAAAACTGCAAAAACTGCATTGTGGTAATACGTTTACTGCAGCTCACAAAGTAGTTAAATATCTGCAGCACCATCTCTCCCAAAATTGGTCTATCGGTTTAAAATCCATTTTGCCGGTTTCTAATCTAAACAGGGAAACAACTGGCCTCCCGAACCATATTTGAAACAAGTTTAGTGGAAGCCACGTTGAAAACTATGTTTGAACTGGTTTAAAGTTATTCTGAGACCCTGTTCCAATCTATTCCAGTAAATTAGTCTGATGGTCGTTTCACATTTTCGCTTTCACGAAGTAGATTTCAAGTCCAGTTCATGATGTATAAAGTGGTTTTGTGATCATGATGATAGATTGAGAGGGGTCAAATGCATTGAATGCGATCGGTTCGCATTTCAAATTGGGTAGGGAATCGCATCGAGGTTCATCAGGCTGTTTTAGTCGCACAGGAAATTTATCAGCTTGATTCACAATCCTAGTAAATGCGTTTATCATAATTCCTCACATTAATCACAAATGGAAATTGTACACCAGTTGAATTGCGGAGCTTGACTAGGGAGATAGAATGGCATGTGCCAAGCAGATTCCTACGCACACTCCACATACATGTAGTAATTGTGGGGTAAAAGCCACTAAAAACCAATTCAAGACCCTGTGATCGAGGGTTCCTAGTGTTTTGGCACCATAGATGAGAACAAACTTCTATATCAATTAATAAAAAATTTTCATCCTTCTATGTATGATGAATTGAAATTGAACAAGACGGCTTTATATTTAATGGATTAATAAATATCAAGTGATTGAGAGAAAGCAAAATGAATTGGAATAGACCTAAACAAAGAAATCATTACGTGAAATACATAAAACGAAAAGAAGATATCGAATCGTACGCGACTATGAGATAATAAAAGGACGAAGGAAACTATATGATGTATACAAATGGATTCAATGAAGAAAAAACGAAGTTGGTCATTAAATTATGCAAAATGGCAGAAGAAAATGAACTAATACAATAAAACATTGAGAAGAAAGACAATCTGAACATGAATTAGTAGTCCTTTGCAATACATGAACAGGGAAAATACAACAATAAAACAAATGGGTGCCAAATAAATCATCGAAACGTGGAAATTTGTGCAGGAGACAATGAAACATAAAGCCATTGACATTGTGGGAAAACTTATTTGGAAAGTAAAATGGGTAAAGAAAAGACTAATTAAGGGGGGGGGCAATGGTATAGAAAACAGATCAAGGGGTGGGAAGTGGCAAAGTTTAACCAAATAAATAAATGTCCGTGAAATTACTTATGTATGCTATATGTTTTGCCTATGTATTTTTCAATGGGACGTCACATCAAAGCAACACCTGTATTGATCTACTTTTCGGACCGCCTTTTAGAATGCGGACGACGGACACATGTATAGACAGCTGACCAGCAGAATGGGGTAACCATTCAAAAGTCAGTATTGCTAAATGTTTTCATACACAGCTCAACTGTGCTTTGTATATTCAACGAAATAGGACGTCAAATTGACACAAGAAAATAAACACATAAATTCAAGTGTTGGTACGTAAACACAGTGATACTACATTAGAAAAATGATGAAATGACATGGACAAGAATGAAGCACAAGAACAATGTGAAGTATACATATGGGCCCATCTTCCGATAGCGAGGTTTAAGTTAACCCTGGTCTAAATCTGTAGTTATAAGTATGGGTAGCCAAAAGTGCCAAAACTTTATTTACAATGTATAATTCTTATGTTAGCTGCTCTCTTTTTCAATTCACTAATGTAGAAAACTATTGAAGTTTTTATTCCGAGACAGTTTTAAATACTTTGAGTGCCAAATGTACTGGTAATTTAAACATTGACTGTTATAGATTCAAGCCTCTTTTGGCTTTCCATACTTAAACCACATATTTAAACTTTAGGTTAAGTTAAACCTGACACCAGAATACCGGCCATGGTATTTATTATCACAAAATCAAGAGGACTGGAAAAGAGAAGAAATAAAAAAAAAAGTGCACATGAGTTAGAATGAAATGTTGAAATCTACTGGTGAGTACAAATAATAATATGTAGGAATATCTCTCTCTACAAAACAAAACCTTAATGATCACCCCTTTTTAACAGATGTCTCTGAGAAGTTGTGTCCATTTTGAATTATTATTTTGGCTAAATTAAAAATGTACGAATGCACTCTTTTCATTGTTTCCTTTGTACAAACATATAAGATGAAAGACAGTGTACATTAAAGCCAATAATTTTATTTTAATTTAAATAACGTCCCAAATTTTCAGGAGCTCCTGCCTCCTTCTATGGGAGAAAAAAGTTCTTGTTTAAACATACTACAGCAATCAATACCAGTTCAATTAAAAATTCAATACATAATCTGAAGTTATTACACTATGTAATTTGACTTCTGACATAATCAGTACAGTATCTTACTAGGTCATGATTGCATGCTTCTACAGTGTATATTGATTGTAATTTGGTAAATACCTGATCTATTATCAATACAGTCAAACCTCGTTATAATGAGGCCCTTGAGACCAGAGAAGTCATCTCTTTATACTGAAACCTTGTTAAATCAGGGCCAATATACATTAAAATACAAAGAAGTGGGACCAGGAAAACCTTGTTATACCTTGTTATAACGAGATGTCGTTATATCAGTGCTCCTTATAATGAGGTTGGACTGTATTTTGTAAATTGTCACATTCCCAAAGGTATTTCATTTCTTCCCGAGATGTTCTTAAACAGCATCACTTGCTATAATGTGTAATGCATACAGGCTCCATGTTTTTTGTCCATACTCAATCCAAGCTTTATAAAAAAAAAATACTTTAAATGTTCACAAATATTTGGATACAGCTCATGAGGCTAGATATTTCTGGCCAAAACACAGCCTTTAACACTTTGATTCAACTTGCTACATGAAAAGGTCACCTGAAGTCTTGTAACTCACAACATGATCTAATCAATACAATGAACAAAAAACATAAAGATTTACTACAACAGAATAAGAGGGTGTTGATATAAAGTTTAAATTGATCGTACATCATTCGTAAATAGGCCTGTTTACTTATATATTCAAATTTATGTGCGTTTAATGTAGTTACGTGGTATTCCACAGACCGGTTGATAACAATAAGACTACAATACTTGGAATCAAGTTTGCATACATAACTTGTTGCCATGTCGGGCAAGCCTCGGGCACGCTTTCGGGTTGTCAAGAACAATCTTTGTGTTAGGGGTATGCATAAAATTTGCATCTATTAGTAAACCTGTATATTGGAACGTGCAATTTCATTTGCACACTATCTGCTCTTTTGACAAGTCGCGCATAAAATACAATTATTTTTATTGGCACGTTCTGATCACCTGCATCTTGCAATCAATTACAACTCTTAAGATTCAAGTGATCAAAAGTTACTGTTGATCTGCGCATGCCAATCAAAATCATTGTTTTATGTGTGTCTCGTATAGCGCATAAAATGTGCTGGTTGAATTGTGGATTGCAAATTCCAATCGATTTGGAATTGCATATGAATTTCAATGTGCAGTTAAGCAATCGTCAGTAGAATCCGATCAATTGAACGAGTTCTAAAACGTTGTGTCCATGATCACACCCTGTTTGCTTTCTTCCGCCATATCTTCCACATGCTCTTAAACTCATTTTGGTACCTTCGGATTTGAAAACTTGAATGTTTTCTTTCTTGAATCATGCTAATTTAAATTATATTTGCAAAAAAATCCTCCATTGTTTTGCACATTTCTATCAAAACAAGTTTGATCAGTTTTGCCCGATCTGAGAGTAATTTTGGAGAAAAATGCCTCTTTCACACTACTAGTGTGGTTCCAACTTGCCGTCAAATGAGAGCGGCTTGAGCTAAAATTTTAGTACCAACTCCAAACAAAAAGTGGGGCCTTTGGTCTTGTATATTAATGTTAAAATCATTCTGATTGGTTGAAAAAATTGCCACCATTTTTGCCATCAAATATAAACGTCCAAAAGAAAGTACAGCCAAATCGCATGCTTCGAGCGAACATCTTCGGTTTGCTCCACAGAAACACAAGACTTGCCCATTGTTTGCCATTTCACGGGTGACCGCACACTGCAATAACCTGCGTTATATGTTCGAAAATCGCCGCATAGCCGTTTGAATGGAGAATTTATCAGTCAAATTAACTGCACAAAACGAGGAAAACTGTTTCATATGATTCGCGATCAAAAACACCCCTACAACTCGAAAGATCATGTACCTCTCCTATGTTCTATAGTGATGAGAAAATTATGTACAATAAAACACTGGCCATTTCAATTGTAAAATTTATGGCAAATACTAGGCATTGTTTAAACAATATTATTGGGATAACAACATAATTAGAAAATATTATTTCTTCTTTCAATAACCATGATAACGAAATAAAGTAGATACTGCACAAATCAATAACAAAATTCAAAATAACACTTGCATGAATTGGTCGTGCATGATTTTCTAAAAGAAATGAAAAATGGCGCAGCTAAGTACATACATGTATCAATAATGATGTAAAATTGAAACGTTCCGTAAATAGCTGGAACGACACTTACGATCTGGAGAAGTACTGGAAAAAGTCGTAGTAGGGGAGTGACGGGTTGTTGTTACCCCAGGAGTAGTCGTCATGCTCCCATTGCATTCTGGACTTTTAATATGCTCACATTCATAAACATAACCTCCTGACTCAATCGGTTTACATGTGCAATTCTGGCAATTTTCCAAGTACACTCCGGGCTGTTTTTAACATGGTGACAATGGAAAGAAGAAAGAGAGATATCATTTTGTTTTAAAGCTTCATTGTGCCAAGTGACAATGACAGGTTATAAGAATTTTTACAGATGGGTTTACATATTTTTCTCATGATTCGATTCACACATTATATATTAAATTTAAAGATGAATGTCCAGAGTTTCTATGTTGGGCATCAGAGACAGTACATGTTTGTATTTTTAAATACAACGTTGGATGAAAGGTTTTTTCTTGAAGTGTGGATCATAAAGGCTACTCATACGGAAACTACAAAGCTTTTTCGGTAAGCTCTTAAAGAATTAAACTTGGACACACGATGACCAAATGAATAGGACTGGTGTTAAACTTAGCTTTTTTCAAAAGAACAGTCTTGGCAGATCTTCTCAAGCAAAATAATCAGAAAAGGGCTTAAATTAAAGGGGGACTCACCCCTACAATAATCGTACAGTGAATAATATATTAAAAGTACTTTGAAAGTATAACAAGGATAATAATATATTAAAAGTGTATTAAAAAGTATATTTTTTCTATTTTCCTGTCTTTCTTCTTGCTTTGCTAATCAGTAATGGGGAGAGTGCACATTTTTTAACATGGTAGATTTCCCTCCCCCCGAACCTTCAATTATTGGGATGATTTGAAAATAATTTTCACTTTAAGTTGCGCTATTATGATGAGGTTTTTTTTAAAGATCTCGGCACTTTTTTAATTGTTAATTTATTATTACTGTTGTTATCATTATTATCATCATTATTATTACTTTTTTTTCAGTCATTCTGTCATGGAGGACCAAAATCCAGACACCCCATCCCTTCCCTCTCATGCTGAGGTGTCCAGAGTGCATGCAGCATAATGGAGGACCATAGAATTAGCCATAGAATTTTAAAAACTACCTTTCATGCTTACGATTGACACAAGACTACAAATTTTTCAACTAAAAATCATTCATAATCTCATACCAACCAAACTTTGGCTAGTCCGTATAAAATGAATTGACAGTGCAACCTGCTTCTTTTGTAAAAATGATGATGAAAATTTAGAACACCTTTTTGTTTCATGTAATATGATTGAACGATTTTGGTTACAGGTGAACAGAGCTTTTCCTAATATCAGTCTGCTCCCCATCTTATGTGCTAAAAATATTTTGTTTCGAATACCCAAGAGTATAAATGCACAAAATATGTACACTATGAATTTCTTGATTTTGTTAGCAAAACATTATATTTTCAGGTGTAGAAACAGTGAAACCATGCCCGACATTCATCATTTTATTAATTATGTTATGCAGTTTAAAGCATGTGAAGAGTTAATTGCCAAAAGACGGAACAAATTAGAATGCCACAACAAAAAATGAAGATTGATTTCACAAATGGTAGAAAATAATCAAGTGTGAAGCAAACGTTTAACAAGTAAGCGGAATATGTAATCGTTGATGTCTTTTCTTTTAATTTTTTATTGTTGTTTGTTAGTATTTAAAAAACTATCCAATTGGTGTGTTTTTTAAATTGTTATTTTCTGTGTTATATTATGTTTGATTATTTCTATGTTACTTAAACTATGTTGTGTATATTTGGATTAATAAAACATGAATTACAAAAAAATAATGGAGGACCATCAAGGGGATGGTCAAATTAAAAAAAAGGGTCACTTACTCTGTAATTGACGGATTGATATACACAGTATACACACTGGCTGGCAAGGGGTTTAACACACATTTGTGTTTCCCCACTTGCCCCAAATATAGAACTCAGAGCGTTAGCGTCAGTCTCAGTAGAATCCTTTACATATCCAGTTCGACATTGGCAGTTTAAATCTGCCCCAATGATGAAAGGGTTGCAGTCACTTCTAATCTGCCAGGGTGTCTCCAAAAGCTCACCAGTTGCCGGATCTAATGCCCTGGCCTCACCCTCACAAGTGTACTCCACGTGACAATATTCCGGGCATTCTACAGTGTGGTGGAAAACGTAATATTGATGATTTTCAAAGGCATTTGTTACTGATGAAAGGCATGACCCGACCCCCCCCCCCTTGGTTTAGTAGATGACATTCAACACTGGCAAAGAACTAAAACAACAAGAAATACCTGCACATAAAAAAGGTCAAACCCAACACCTGTAGATCTCAAATTTTATACTGGGAACCAGGGAAAACAACTAACAGTCTTTGCTGCATTTACTGCAATATATGAAATTGTGGAAAAAATACAAGCGCATACTATTCAAATAGAGTGAAAGACTTCAGGAAGAACAATTTTTGGTCGCGGCATAGGTGAACTTTCTTGGTCAAGGCCGACCGCGAGTTTATCTCATACATGTAGTTCAGAATCAAGCTTTTAACCGGCCGTTCAAAATATGCAAAGGTTCTACAAATTATTTTAGTTCAGTAACGACTACTAATCAATTCATAAAAAATTTAATGGTTCCTATTTTAGCTAAAGGATGGGAGCTTTGAGTTGTTGCAGGTGTTGATTGAAAAGTGCAATCGATTGCAAGTCAACTGAGAATCAGTCATAAATTAAAACACATTTTTTTAATTTGTCTTACCATCAGATTGCGGACGTTCTGGGACCAATTGCTCGAAATAGTCTTGGCTATCCGCTTCTTGCTAAGACGTCTTGACTTCTTGTGCCATCCTCGTAACATAGACATTAGCGTCGATACGACTATTTTATGAGGGTGACGCAAGAACTTAAGACGTCTTATAGCATGAAGAGGATAGCTAAGACTATTTTGTGTAATTGGCCACTGCACTCTTACAAGACATGCGTAACCCAATGATTTTGATCGGTGCAGAATCTGTAACTTTCAATCAATTGCAAGTAACTAGCAACAACCCCATCAGCTAAGATGTGTTAATTTCCATTTCAATTCAATTGATACATTTTTAAGCTGCATTTTATGAACAAATGTGGTTATATTTTCATAATGGATCAAACAATCCCACTCGCAAAACCTGGAAAGTAATAGGCCTTACCCTTAAATGCACAGACATTTCAAGATAAAACATGCAAGAGTGAATATGTGCATTATTCAAAGTGTATAAGTGTTGTTCTTATACCATCAAAATTGGGCACCTCTTGGCTAAATCATGTATGTACAATGCAAGAAATGCAATGCACTCTTTACAAGACAGACGTACTAACACAATGATTTTGATCGGTGCAGAATCTTTATCTTTCAATCAATAACAATTAACTTGCTACAACTTCATTGGCTAAGATGTGTTAATTCTTATTTCAATTCAATTGATTAAATTTTGTTTTTAAATGTGCGTTATTCAAAATGTATTAATGTCGTTCTTATACCATCAAAATCGGGCACCTATTGGCTTAATCATGTGTGCAAAATGCAAGAAAATAATACATGGAAAATAAGAATGATACTTGTTCATCTTGGGCTAAGTCATTTGGACATTCATATAAAACAAGGCCTATAACAGAGACATAGATTTAATAACTGAAACCGAGACATTCTTAAACATACAATTATCCTTCTTTAGTGGCCATCCGCAAAAAAATCTAAAAAGTTTCAGCTCATATGATAAACGGTACAAACCTTCCGTAGGGGAACTGGTAGTGGTAGCTGCTCTAGTAGAAGGTAGAGGTGGCGTTTTAGTACCCTCGCTTGGTGCACGAGTTGACGGCGTAGTGCCACACAAAGAGTTCTCTATCGGGACGCAGTCAGAATAATATTCATTGTTTTGCTCTCTTCTTTTACATGTGCACTTTTCACATGCATCTCCGTAATATTCTCCAGGCTGATAAAGAAGAAAAAAACTAATGTTACAAGAGTCCCTTTTTAGGATATAAGCTGAACAAAAAAAAAGAGGAATAGTCATCCACACACGGTCAAAATTTATGCTTCCTCCATCTCGCGATCAGAAATATATTACTGCTAGTTCCATGTCATTGAAAATATAAAAAATTGGGTGATTATTACTATTTTGGGTGTCCTAAGACCTTTAACTCTGTCAATCCAAAATCTGATTCGTTCATTCTTTAATGCTAAATAATTTGGTAGAAATTAGTTCCCTTGTTTTTATACATTGATTAATATATATTCTTTAGTACTTTCTATCAGCATGCTGAAAAACAGAAACAAACAACCACCGCTAATGGAGTTTTCACTCCTAGATATTCTTTCCATTTATCTTTTTTTTTTCTTTTTTTTTTGTCGCTTTTGCAAGGGGGTGGGGTACCCATTAGCCCCCCTTTATTAAAGCAAGCCACTGGAAGTGAATGTATCTCCTGCAATAATTCAAGATTTCATGGACCCAAAGTGTACAGTGTACCTTCGACTTGTTTTAAAAACCCTATTGTACGCCAAAAGCGAAGAAAAAATATTCACATCAGTGGCTACCGATGAAAACAATACCATCATATCGGTTTTCCCTATTCAAACAGACACACCTACCTACTGACTTGTAATTTAATCTACACGTATTAAAAAACTGTTATAATAATAATAATAATGCTATTTTTATAATCTATTCAGTTAAATGCTCAAGTTATCTTTTTGTTATTTATTTATATTCTACCACTCTAAACCTTTTATAGTAAGCAACTCTTATTTTTATTATAGACTTATACCACCAAGAAACTCACTTTGTAATTTTTGGACTGGTAAACACAGTAAACACATTCTGTGCTGAGCGGTTTGACACACATGTATGTATATCCCTCCGCATTAGGTAGAGATTCCCTCTGGCGAAAGCTTATATCTGGGTCATCTCTAATATATCCGCTATGACATTGGCATGCTTCATCATCAGTCTCAAGGTTGAAGGGGTTACAATTCGAATTAATCTCCCATCCTGTCTTAAAGGCCAAGAACTGCCCATTGCTCTCATCAATCGCCTTTGCCTCATCTTTACAAGTGTAATCCACATGGCAATATTCTGGGCAAACTATAAGATGAACCAGGGAAAGAGAATAAAAACAACCATCAGTAGAAGTATAACGATGTGAATAAATGAATGCATCAGGGCAACGGCTCCTAAATGATGATACAATAGACAATTTAACATTGCAACAAATTTGTATTATCTATGTGTGTGTGTTTGTTTTCTTCCTTCCAATGCCTTGCATATTAACCCATTCAGGAGAGGATTTATTTTACAACAAATTCAATCACTATTCCTTTCCTAATTTAACAACACTGAAATTTTAAACTCTCTTTTTATAACTTTCCATTTAAATGTTATAATGAATCTTGTATGTAAAAAAAAAAACATATTAGAAAGTTAAAGGGATGGAATTTGCGTGGAAAATGGTTATTTTCTTATTATGTGTCTGCATTGCTTAGCTAAGAATTTATAATAATAATAATAATAATAATAGTGGCTACTTGTATAGCGCACAGGTCCACCTTTCGGTGCTCATGGCGCTTTAATTGGAATAGAAAAGTTAATGAAGACAATACAAATGGAAGTGAATATACTGGACACAAAACATGTATTGAAATATTATGATGAAACAAACAAGTATGACTATTTTAGTGATTATATACATTCACTAATTTTCTGCATCCATCTACAAATGGTGACAAAATAGAAAAGGTTAGATTAAGTGTAGAATTTATTTCTATTGATGATCATGCATCTGATATATTTTTCATAACACTGCATAAAAAGTTACTGAATCAAAACACAAAACATGTTCTTATCGTTGTTAGTTGCCATTCACAAAAAAATTGTATAGTGTGCATGGCTGAGCTGATACGTCAAACAGTACAGACCTTCCATAGGGGAACTGGTAGTGGTAGCTGCTCTAGTAGAAGGTAGAGGTGGCGTTTTAGTACCCTCGCTTGGTGCACGAGTTGACGGCGTAGTGCCACACAAAGAGTTCTCTATCGGGACGCAGGCAGAATAATATTCATTG
>BQKZ01005319.1:0-12445 GCA_036244855.1 Temnopleurus reevesii | reverse complement strand
CCCCCCCCCCCCCCCCCTTTATTAAAGCAAAGCCACTGGAGGTGAATTTCTCTTCTGCAATAATTAAAGGTTTCATGGATCAAAAGTGTACCTTCGACCTGCTTTGAAAACCAAATTGTATGCCAAAACCTGTACTGTCTCAAATAATGACACAACTCTTGAATGAAACATCCCAGAGTATTGAGAAAAATAATAACATACCAAACCCAGTGACCTGCTCCAATAAAAAAAAAGTTTAGAAAAATATTCACATCAGTGGCTACCTATGAAATCAATACCATCACTATCCTCTATCCAGACAGACAGTGCCACAACGATGTGTCATTTCAAACGCATTCAAAAACTGTTATAATAATGATAATAATAATAATGCTATTTATATAATGCCATATCTACATAGTGGAATGCTCAAATTACCCATTTGTTATTTATTTATATTCTATAGCTCCAAACCTTTTATAGTAAGCAACTCTTTTTTGTTATTATTACCATATACTTATACCATCAAGAAACTCACTTTGTAATTTTTGGACTGGTAAACACAGTAAATACATTCTGTGCTGAGCGGTTTGACACACATGTATGTATTTCCCTTCGCAGTAGGTAGAGATTCCTTCTGGCCAAAGAACATGTATATATCTTGGTCATCTTTAATATATCCACTACGACATCGGCATGCTTCATCATCAGTCTCAGGTGTGAAGGGGTGACAATTAAGATTAGTTTCCCATGCTGTCTTAGTTTCCAGGAACTGCCCAGTGCTCTCGTCAATCGCCTGTGCCTCATCTTTACAAGTGTAATCCACATGACAGTATTCTGGGCAAACTATGAGATGAACAAGGGAAATAGAATAAAAACAACCATCAGTAGAAGTACATTGTATAACGATGTGTATAAATGAATGCATAAGGGCAACGGCTCCTAAATGATAACATAATAGACAATTCAACATTGCAACAAATCTGTATTATCTATTTGTGTGTGTGTGTGTGTGTGTGTGTTTGTTTTCCTCCTTCCAATGTCTTGCATCTTACCCCATTCAGACCAGGATTTATCTTACAACAAATTCAATCAATTCCTTTTCTAGATTGGCAACATTGGCATTTAAAAATTTTTTTTTAGAACTTTCCAATTAAATGTTTTATTGAATCTGCTTTGTAAAAAAAAAAACATATCAGAAATTTAAAGTGTGGGATTTGTGTGGAAAATTGTTATTTTCAAATGATGTCTGCATTGCCAATTTAGGGATTTATGATCATTTTGGGGATAAATTTCATTAAAAAAATCCCCTGCATTCATGAAAAGATGGTGACAAAATTGGATTGGTTCTTATCGTCTTGAAAGGGTTAACCCCCAAAAAGGAAAACTTTTCGCTCATTGTTTCATTGTAGCTATCCTTGTTTTCTGTTTCTCTCCAGTTTGGCCAGGGAGGTGTCGATCATGAATGGAGCGACAACTCAGAGTCATGAATGTGAAACCCCTGGTCTAATTCAAAAAATGAACAATACATAGGGTGATCCTTTGATGTTCAAGGTTCCATACCGCCAAATACGACTGGACTGATTTTAAGATGTCAACCGATCTAAAAATTTAGGATGCGCAGTAAATTTAGGAAAAAAGTGCACACAAGTTACAAATGTGCAGTTGTATTAATAATAATTTTGGAACTTATTCTTAATTTACAAGTCTCACTGTGTATTATTTATTGAGATATAGCTAAGAAACTGTAATTTACATGGACTCTTTTTGCTACAGGTTTACAGGTTTCCAACTACTTCCGATCGTTAGTATTTTTTATATTATTTATTAAGATATTGTTCTATCAAATAATTTAAGGCCATTCGTGTCCAATAATGCTCACTTGTAGAAATCATTGTTTTAATTCTTGCAAATTACATTTAAATCAACATCTTGAGAGTGATATCTATATCGATATTCACATGAACCTGGGGGCTGAGGGCTGCAAACGCCATTTTTTCACTACAATTTTCCACACTCCCAATTCAGACTGTGACAACAGCGCCCTTCCCCTAAAAACATTTCAAAACATTCCACTGTCCTTTGAGACTTGACGAGGAATCGGTTACACCTGCATTGCTCATGGCGCAACAATAATAATAATAATAATAATTCACAGCATGCACATAGAACTTTGTACAAATTGCGCTCTGTGTATTATTACCCCGCTATAGCATGGCTACAATTTGGTGCTCACTGCATTCAAGGAATTTCTATCTATTCACTTCAATTGATTTGAGTGCAGTACAATGTGGATAAATTTCTTGCTGAAGGGAATTAGCGCCATGGATGAGAATCAAATCAGAAACCTTCTGGTTAAAAGACGAGATTCTTAAAGAGGACTCCACGTCAAAAATTTCTTGCTTTGATTTAAAGTGCAAAAAATCAGAAAAACAGATCAAAAAAAGTTTGAGCGAAAACGGACAACAGATAAGAAAGTTATGAATATTTGAAAAATATCTTAAGATTTTCAAAACAGTTATATTTTTAGCAAATTGGCAACTTCGGGTCACATGACATGACTTGGTGATGACGTAGGTTCGTCACTTGTCTATGATAAGTGTAATATCTTTTTGCTTTTTATGCTCTATTCTAAAGCTTTTGGACAGAAAATATTCCTTTTCTCGACGAATTCATCTAGTCGAATGTGTATTCTTGATTGCAACTTCTGAAATATTGTTCATAAAGAAGAGATAATACATTTACATACACAAATATGATTTAAATAAACAATTTATTTAATAATAAATATGTGTTTTGCGTTGTAATTATGTTTTCACGGCAACAAACTACATGTAACGGTTACCACTGAAATTTCTGGTAAAGGAATATATTTCACATTTTCTAATTTACAGTGACAAAAATAATACCAAATAAAAAGAAATTATGATTTGAAAAACAATGACAAACATGGGATATTTTACAAAAACAATATGATATAAACAAAAATGGTTAATAAAAATATTAATTTTCATATTTATGCAATCAATTGATAGCATAATCAAAATCGTTAGAACTAGGTAGTATGTGATTTGTCGTTTTGTGAGTATTGTTGGAAATATCTACATTCTCTTAATGAGAGCAATTCATCATATGAATTATAAGATCATTAATATCAATTGTTTATTAAAATCATATTCATTTTATAATTCATCCTTTCATCCTTTATACAAGTTTTATTTTTGAAGCTATACATTCCTTGATCATTGTTGAATATGACATTGAATTCAATACGTGAACAAATTTGCTCTAAAGATTAAAAACAAGGGATTCAATAAGCCAATTGTAGAGTAGTGACGAACCTACGTCATCACCATGTCAAGTCGGTGACCCGACAGTTGCTCCGGCGACAATTGCTCCGGTTCGTTTTTCTGGCTAGAAGTAGGGTTAGGGTAATGATAGGGTTTATGATTCAGAATGATGTCAAGATTAGGGTTTGGGTTAGGGTTAGGCTTGGGATTAGGTTTGACATTAGGCTCACTGTGTAAATTTTTGCCGGAGCTATTGTCGCCGGAGCATCTGTCATGAATTTGTCAAGTCAAGTGATCCAAAGTTGCCAATTTGCTAAAAATATAACTATACGAATTATTTTAGATATTTTTCAAAAATTTATAACTTGTTTATTTATTGTCCGATTTCGCTCAAACTTATTTTGATGTGTTCAGCTAGATTTTCGGCTTTTTGGCGTGAAGTAACTGTTAAACGATTACACTAGGACGCAACAAAAATACTTACGCGGAGCTGGACTTGTAGAAGCTGTTTAAAATAACAAAATAATGTTAAATGTTAAGCTGAAAACAGACTGTATGTAGTCATTAAAAATGATTACATAGAGGACCTGGTGACTAAGAACAAACTGTTATATTTCCTGCATATCTTTCTCACATACAGTACTATTTAAAAATCCCTATTCTACAGGTTCTTGTATCCTGAAAAGAAAAATTCACCCTGTCATTGATGTGTTAATTGTCAGGAAATTACTAAAAATTTAGATGAACAAACAGTGAAATTTTTAGTAAATTTGGATTATCCTTTCATAAGTTATGAATTTTCAAAGTTTACTTTTCCATCACTAATGGGCATCCTTGAATTGGTAACATTGGCATAATATGAAATGTTACACATGGGGATCCCCTCTTTAACGTTGTACATTAATTCACTAAAAATGGATCAATGGGATGTTCTAATTCAGGAATGACTATGATTCTTTCTGTAATGCTTGCAGAATTGATATGTTCATACTATACTTGTACAAATAAGTAAAATTTTGTGTACTGTTCTGCAAAAAAGGAGACAATGTTAAATCTTACAATTAAAGTGAATGGAGGGTTCTCCATGTTGGCAGCAATAGCGCCTAAGTTGCTAAACTCAAAGAGCCAATCAGGGGTGTAAATAAAAACTTTAAGAGTTAAAACTCCCGAATGGATCATCCGATTTTGATCACATTTTCACAGTGTGATCATTGTATTTTTTCATCCACTGAATGAACATAATGTCTTGCAGGGGCCAATTCACATTAAATGATTGTTTGTCTGTCTCTCGGGGTATTGCTCAAAATCAACTGCAACTTTGCATATATTGTAATGCGCATTTTCATTCGCGCTTGGTATGCACAATTGACACGATGCGCAAGAAACAATGAATTTGATTCGCACTTTCTGATCAACTGCAACTTGCGATCAATTGCAACTTTTGAACAACACCCCTCTGTCTGATACAACTAAAAAAGAGAATACAAACCGCCGAATAGTATTGGTCATGACTTAAAGAGCTATCTATCACCTGGTACATTTTAGAACAATTAGAACAACGCTGAACCTCAACGACACCATGGTGTAAAAAAATAATGATAATGATTTATCATGATGTATTGATGGATCTAAAATTGAAATACCATGATGGCACACCGTCCTTAGTTTGGCTGGTAATGACATTTGACTCTTGTTTTAGTGCAATAAGAGTGACTCTTCTCTTGCATTGTTGACCATAAACAAGCAGTATTCTGCAACGTGGTATAGTTTTTTGTATGACTGATATGAAAGGTCTATAAAATATCTCTGCAATATAACATATTGATGCTTCAACTGGAAGTTGTTCCCTGCACAAAGTCTATTACATGAATTTTTTAATTCTGTAGCCAAGGGGTTAACCATTGATAACTGAATTGCTATTAAAGGAGGCCATGATGCACGAGGAAAAATAAATTGCCAACAACGTTATAATTAATTGATTGTTTGATTGACTTGATCTTTTATTTTCTTTAAACAAACACAATCAATATAAGTAACTACAAGATATTACAGGTAGAAAACTACATTTGCACACATTACGGTTCTGCTTACAACGTGTTGTGTACCTCAGATATGCAAAAATAATAACCTCTATGAAGTATTTTGGTCGAATTTAGTCCAGAATATTTAATTCAAATAAAAATTCTATCATAATTCATCTTGACACCAACAGTGTTTTATTTGAATATTTAATTCAAATAAAATTTCTATCATAATACATCTTGACACCAACGATTTCGCGATACTCCTAGCGTATTACAGTACCACACACACACAAAACATTGTAAGAGCACATACAGTGCACACTTCAATACACTGCCACACCATGCGGAATACGCACTGAGAGACTCTTGCGCTATTGGGCAATGAGGGGCCATTTTGAACGCACGGTCCATTAGTTCGAGGCCTGAATAGAAGAATTATTATTGGACTTACTATAAATGCGCCTATCAAGACCAATCTTTGTGCTTAATTGATTGGAGATAAGTTCTAACATTTAATACTCTTCAACATAACACAACAATCTTCGAAAGTCAAATTTCAGGCTGCAAAAGAAGTATTCTACCTTTGACCTAAAACAATTTAAGAAGGCAAACCCCTGCTTGAGTTGGGGTCGCAAAAACAAAAACAAACAAGAAACGATTAAATATATCTTTTCTTAAATAGAATATATATAAGTAATATTTTGTAAACTTACCCCTTGTGGAAGGTGGCAAACTGCTGATTTGTGTTGAAGGACTTAGCGTAGTGGCTTCTGTATTACAAACAAATTAACAAATTAATGCCATAATGTAAGAATAATCTTTTCAACAAATACCGTTCCATCTGCCAATCTTTCTGATCCTATGCATTCAAATCTGAAGATATTTCTAGAAAAAATACATACACCAACATATACGGTTGTTCAAATCAGGGGTTATATCTAGTACACTGCGCAAGATCACTTCCATACTAGCTTTAAACCAGAATGTTTCTATTGAACAACCATGAAGGCACGTATTTGGATCGGCAGTTTCACGTACATCCCCCCAGTAAACGACATTTCTCTATATGAATATTCTACGTCTAAAAAGCACCTATTATTTTACTCGTATTTGACAAGTGCTAATTAATGCTATCTTTTTCGCTAGTTTTATCTGCATGCCCAAAGTCAAATGCCCTGAACTATACATTTATATCTATTAACCTGGTCATTTGATGTTGTAGATTAGAAACTTAATATAATCCCTCTCTTTGTTATCATATATGAGCTCTCTTTCTCTCACAAACAAGCACACAGAGACACTATATTAGACATACATATATATATATATATATATATAACATCCTATTAAGCAGCCTAGTAGGTTTTTTTCCCATGAATATCTAAATGCCAGGATGCAGGAATCTAATGGCTGGAAAGATTCATCTGATATTTAAATGCGACATATTTCATTTAAAAATCTATTGAGAAATTGCTTATTCTAGGCATACTCTTGCAGCTAAAAAACAATGAGATGAATTAGTTATTGGTCTATGTATGTGATGAGAACTATATCTATCATGTCATTCTGATGTTATCTAATATGCCAAACTCATGTAGCACCATGTGATCCCATGTGATCAAACATATTCTTTTCAGTACAGTAGAATAGAAGATGATATAAGATCATCAAATAACTAGCTATAATATACATCTAATGTGCATGCGCTTTGATATACATATGTAAGACGAAGCCTGGGCTCATTGCATTTGAATTTCCAACGATAACTCACAGTATGATGATCCCCCCCCCCAAAAAAAAAAAATAAATCATAAAACTTACCTATTTCAAATAAGAATTGAAAACATTAAATGAAGCATTCCTTTCGTAGGCACAAGTAGTTCCTCTAGATGGAGATACAATGAACGCATGTTGGGATACACAATTTGATGAAGTACCATGCGAAAACACATGAAGCTAAAATGTGAGCAGTGACGGAAGACATGATCTGCATGATGAGTTTAGAATATGACAATTTCTAATAGAAAACATAAAAGAACAGACAGAAAGGAATGATAAAGTAAGGAAGATATGGTATAGAATATTACTCACCTTCAGTTGTGATTATGGTAGTCGAACCTGCAAGAGAAAGAATAGATACAAAATGCATAATTTCTTATGAGAATTTTATCATTCACATGATCTAAACAGCTTAGTGCGTTAAGATTTGGAATGTGCATACATATTAGGGGCACTGCCAATTAATCAAAATAAAGCATTAAATTCCTAACTGGAGTTGTTTGGCCAACAGTTGTAGATATTTTGGTAGTCTCACTTGTGTTATTGTTTTAATTATTGAAATCAAATCACTATTTGTTGAGGAATTTATAATAGTTAAATGTATCAACAATTATGATCACGGAATGTACAGCTTCACAAATTAGGTGCCTTACAAAAACATAAAATTATGAACTTTTGGATAAGTATAATTTAATAAATAATGAATAAGAAGAACATTTACTCTGATTACTTCAGTAATGAATCTAGCTCCAACTATTTCAATTATTGATAGTATATTGTTGTCGTACAGGGGGCACTGCCAATTTATCAAAATAAAGTATTAAAATGCCTACCTGGAGTTGTTTGGCCAACAATTGGAGAAATTGAAGGAGTCCCACTTGGAGAAGGTGTTTTTGATCGTGTAACAGCTGTAGAATCTAAAAATTAGGATGAAACGTCATGAAAGGAATGGAGTTGTGAAAAGCGCATCAGAGTAGTAGGTATATGTAACTGCAACAACTTTCCGAGTGATTAATTTGGAAAGCGAAGAAAATTGGTAAACCAGATTTAGTAATCAAAGTTGGGAAAATAAAACTGAATACACATCCACTCACACAAGGTTTGCCCATTTCCGGACAGTCCGTCCTAGTTGCTTGAATTTTCAATTCATTCATGTGATTTTTCTTCATTCCAAGAAAGCATGATAATTCTAGTAGTTGGTTTCCCTTTAATGGCAAATTTAGAATAAGGCCTTTGCAGAATCGACAAAATTCCAATACTCAGGCAAAAAACATTTATTTTGTGGAATTTGTTGAAATAAGAATCAAATATCATATTTCGTATAGGCCTACTCTGTGGCAGGTATCGCAATATCGTAGAAAATTAGGAAATTCATAACCTAAGAACAGATTATCAAAATTTGATTCATTATTTTTTTCAATTGGTTCAATTGATTTTTTTCATCCAATGACAATACAATAATTCCACAAAATTATGCAAAGAACTTTTTTGTTCATACGTACCGGAGTCACCTTTCTCTGTTGATGAAAATAAGGGAAAATAATCATCAATTTGTGAATGGCAATAATATAAAGAACATTCCTTTCTTACATGTGACAATTGGACCAACTGGCAATTGGACCAGCTGGCTATTGGACCAACTGGCAATTGGACCAACTGGCTATTGAATCAACTGGCAATTGGACCAACTGGCTATTGAACCAACTGGCTATTGGACCAACTGTCTATTGGACCAAGTGGCTATTAGACCAACTGGCAATTGGACCAAATGCGATTAGACCAAGTGGCTATTGGACCAACTGGTTATTGGACCAACTGACTATGGCCTAAATGAGTATTGGCCGAAATGAATATAGACCAACTGGTTATTACACCAAGTGGTAATAGACCAAGCGGGTGGTTACCGATAAGACTAAGGGCAGAAATTTGACGTCATCAAATGTGTAGTTTATCGGCGTACGCCCAAGAGCGCCCTGGTGCAATTTTGTTTGGGATTTATGTACATAAGCTGTGCACATAATACGCATTAAAATTAGTACATTTGGTGACATCAATGAAATAATTGTACTTTTGTTGTGAACAGAGCATTTTAGGGCATTTTCACAGCTCAATTACTCTTTTTAAGGCAATGACATAGCATTCCACAGTAATGTAGTTGTGTTACAGAGCATCTTACCTTTCAATATTATTTTAAATTTGTCATATTTCCATTTCCACAATAAATATCTACTTTTAAGCAAATCACCATGTGTTTGTGAGTTCATAATAGTTAGATTCATCAACAAGTATGATCAAGGAACGTGATAATTAAGTCCCATACAAAATATGAAATTGTTGCATAGGCTTGATTTCATAAACAATGAACAATGAGTATATTCATTCATATTAATGTATTGCTATTAATGATTGAGAGAATGTAAATATTTTCAACACTATTTCAGTGATGAATCTAGTTCCAAATATTTCAATTATGTAGTAAATTAATCGATAGAAAAATAATAGTTTGATAATATAATTTTTGTAGGAATTTCCATATTTGTTATTGCTTTACTTCTTTTGAATATTTTTTTTTCATTGTAAATCAAAAGTAAGAAAAATATTCATTAATGGATCTGACAATTGTTACAGTAATTTTGCTGACATGAAAACATAATTACTACACAAAATATATATTTTGTATACAATATTGTTTTATCAAAATCATATTTATCTAGAGGTTAGTTTCCTTTTCTTTATAAATATTATTTTTATACATTAGATACACATGAATATGTATCAAACTAGATGATTTCGTTGAGAAAACTGAATTTTGCATCATAAGGCTTACAGAGCATAAAAGCAGTAGAATATAACATGTTTTATGTAGAGAACTCATGAACATGCGTTATCACCACATCATGTTACCTAACCCAAAGTTGACAATTCGTCTAAACATATAACTTTTTAAATAGATTTTCAAATTTCTTTCGCCTATTCCAAACTTTGGAAGCATTTATTGACTTTGTTCATCACGTTAATCACGTTTTTTGTGTAACCTTTGAATTCATATGATTCCTTTTTAGCCAAAGGTTTAGGATAATAAACATTACACAGGATAAATCCGCTAAATTGGATTTCAGTTATTGACAATGTTAGCCTTCCCTCAAAAGACATAGATTCAGGTTCATTAACTGAAGTGACATACGGGTTGCTAGTCAAAAAAAAGTTCGCTAATTCCCACAGAGTAGAAGTTTGAAAATGAAATATTGTCTCATAGTCAATAACATGAAATGAAGCCCCTTGCTACGAAAGTTTAATAATCCGAAATGTAAATAATATTAATCATTTAGAAGCTTTTATTTGACAATCTAAAATGAAATAAGGGATTTACATGTAAATATAAAACCTGTCTATAGAGACCACCTGCTGTAAAAAGTTAACTTTGAATTTTCTGACTCCCTTGGATGGTGTTTATTAAGAGGTTTGACTTTTAGATTCATTTGAGGTACATTGTTAACTCATTTTGCTTTTGGAAAACATTTTAGATGCATACAACAAGAACTGTACAATCTGTCCATTGGGGGACATTTTATGTATATATATCCAAAATCATGAAGTTTTACCTGGTGTCGGCGTGACTGTGGCTGTAGCAAACAGAAGGTAAAAGCATATGGTGAAATGTTTTCTTTAATGTATACTTTTGATTATTCTCAACTGGTCACAAAAATGACTACTATAAAAAAGGTCGTAATACAAATATAAACTCATTCATAAAAGTTCAAATAATGTTGAAAACCATACATTGTTTTTTAAAGCCCAAGTAAAATTCTGATAACACAGAATATTTTGGTCATTACATTTTGTCTTCAAATCTACATGAAATGAAATGTAATAATTTGCATTAATAAAGCGCCTTCTCGTAATATTCAAAGCGCATTTTTAGGGAAGTAAGAAGAAATACAGAACAGGTCAACAAATGCATACATGTATAGAAATAACAGAATAAGAATACATAGATTACAAACAAGTATGACTACATATTGCACAAAAGATTGTCTGAAAAATGAATGAGCTTTGGTAAAGCTTTAATCTAAAATGTTCAGAAAAACGTCAGTCTTGTGTCCCCCGAGAGTAAAACAATATTGTCTTTCTTGATAAAGGACACCTTCTCATGCATAGAATTGGATGAAATGTCAGAATTTAATTCTTGTGTATCACTTTTCTATAATTCCTTTGCCAAATCTCGGACATAACCTTGCATATGCCTGATGACAAACAATACTTTGTTATTACCGTGAGAGGCCACTTCATATGATTCAACAGTCAAGTTCAAATTTTCAAAACGAATCAGTTCATAAAAAACTATTCTATGGTCTTGAAATATGTGTAAGATATTATGTCATGATAAACATTGGGCTAATGTAATGGCAAAAACGGTAAGGTAATAAAACCGCTGCAAATTTTTGCTCCAAATACCGTTTTTGACTGCACCCGACCATTGGCATCCGTTTACTTGTTACTGTTTGTGTCCCACACGTAATGGAGGTACATTTTGTGTATTTTGTCGCTGAGTGAAACCAGGAACTTTTCTTAACTTATCAGTGGAATTTGCCTAAAATCTTATCCACATTCCAACAGACGCCAGCTGAAAACACCAAGGAGACCAACCCGACAGTGACCTTCATTGGTAATCCACCTGTCTATGGAGACCACTGATAGAGGGCCTTTCTAACACTTCTATTCATACATTCCATCTATTGTGTTACTACTTGGACGACCGCAGTAGAGGTAGGTTCAAGAGGGCAACTAACAAAAAACAACAAACACCGACTAAAACAATTCCTAAGAGAAACCAAAGCCACCGTAACCCAAAACGCCTTCTACCAAAATATTTCAAAGTACGCAATAATCTCATTCTTTGTGATATTCTATGCCAGAAAAGAACGACGCTGGGGAGAAGTTCAATATCTTAATCTCTAATAACCGTCCGTTTCTTTGACAAATTTCGCGATCGCTCTGCCGCGCAAAAAAAATTTCAGCACGACACTCACTGACTTTTTTCATTCAAGTCTTGCGCAACTTTTAAGACTATTTTCGCAAAAATCGGGCGCATGGTTACGTCACCGCGCCACTTTTTGTACATGCATGTCAAACCAAAATTCGGTCAAAAACGTGATTTTGTGTACAAAGTCAATGTAAATTGTGATTTCAGTCCGTATTCATAAAGATGTAGTTATTGTTAATATTATGGGTTGAAATTAATTAATTTTAGCATAAATATGCTTCAAAAATGTTCTGCAATAAATTTCATCCAAAAAACAATAGAAAACAAAAGGTCGAAAAAACAAAGAGATACATAAGAAATTCATAAAACAATAAAAAACATAAGAAATA
>BQKZ01005318.1:13337-40702 GCA_036244855.1 Temnopleurus reevesii | reverse complement strand
TAAATTTTTGGGCAAGTGGAACTGTTGTTCGGGCAAGTAAATTAAAAATCCACTTGCCCGACCGGGCAAGTAGTGAAAAAAATTCTTGTAGCACCCTGAGTTCCCCTTTAAAGGACAATTATCAAGTTTTATTGCTGTATTCTTTACTTACTAATGTCACACAAATTCTAAATTAACTGTTATAGATTCATATAAAATAGTTTCGAACCATTAAGATTTATGAAAACTTAGGATTTTTTTGCCCGATTCTTAGATACATGAGAAAGAAATTATAGTCGCAATAGCTTCCTTAAGACCTTAGTCCCATAGACAAGTCAAAGAGTTTGACTAGCGCATATTTGGCCAAAAATACAGGGCATGCATGTTGGATATGTGCCTTGATGATTTTTTTTTTTGCCAAATAAAAAAATATCCAAAGCCGCCATTCTAATTCCATGCACATGGGCTGAAACAAAGCCGTGCAAGCTATCACCCCCTCGTAGAGCACTCATAAATGAAAAAAGGGATTTCCCTCTTAGCATTTCAACATAATGATATTGCGATATCTTGTAATCGCGCAGCCCCAGTTTTCACTATTTTGTTTTTATTTTTTTTTGTTTTTACAGCAAATCTCTCTCATGCTGAGATGATGATGATGACTGTCTCTGACATAGTAGGTCAACTTGTCACCGCACATGAAGAGAAGAAAGACGTCAATCTAAACAGGTATGGGCACAAAGAAGAATCGTTTAAAAAAGATAGCATACCTTATAACACAGGCGCTATTTTAATTTTCCAGTAAGCTTTTTGAAAAAATGCATGTATCAAAAATTTGATTTTGCGATCAATTGCAAACTTTAGTACCTGATTTGCCATAGATTTAATCAGATTAGCAATTATCGCAAACCTTTATGTTACAGGGCCCTGAAGATTCAAATGAGACAAGTTTTATGGCTGTAAGATGTGTTTGAAATACGCGATACCAAGATTTCCTGGCTATAGACATTCTTCTTTGTTATGGGTCTAATGCCACATGGAAAAAAATTAGATGCCTCTGATTTTACTTGGAAAAAATGTATTAGTTGGGGTAATTTTTTTTTAACCCATGAATTATATAACAAAATTTTAAAATTTCTCTTTTATCAGAAATTTTATGAACTGGTAAATGGACCAGGACCAAGATGAAAAACGATTTTACGTTGTATATAATTGATCCTTGTTTATCCTTTCTAGATGAATAAATAATTGAATGAGCAAGACAGGCAAATTCTCTGATTTAATTCCGTTAACGATATCCTTCTCTCCTTGGAGCTTTTCATGTGGACAATGTAAATGTTTCTTCCTTCCAAAGACACTTATGCTAGCAGTAGCACTTACTTTAGACTACATTTTAATGGTTTCAGCTCCCAGTATGAACCCAGCTATTGAAGCATAATTTTCAACAACAATTTTAACTTTTTCCCGAAAAGAATCAAGAGTTTGACCTACAGTGTAGGAATTATCACTAGTGATAATTCCTTGGTTTGACTGCCAAGAATTATGGCTTGACCTTCTCAAACCCCAGGGTTTCGACTTTCAGTATGAACCTACTAATATCTAAGCATAATTTGCAACAATAATGTTTAACTTTTGTTTTATTAGAATCAAGAGTTTGACTGCCAAGAAGTATGGTTTGACCTCCCAGCCCAGGCTTGTTGATATAATTGCTGCAGTGCCTCAAGCTCATAAGAAAGTAAGTTTTCTTCTCTCCTGGGTTGTGTTTCATAAAAAATGTTGTAGTTGTACGCCTGACTCTGACTCTGTGCAACGACTGATGATCCTTTTTTGCACTCAATAAGCCCCCCCCCCCCCACCCCCCAAAAACCCAATTATTTGGGTGTGAAATTTGACATTAAAAAATATTTTCAGATGCTGTTTGGCTTTTTAGTTCCTGTTAATTTTAAACCTTAATTTCCAAAATTAAGGAAAAATGAAAAATTAATTAAAGGAACATTTTCTTCCTACCAACTGGCACTGTAGTAAAATAATGTCATTGGAAAACATCCAAACAATTTTTTTATGGGGGACTAAGCCATATACTGCTGAGGTAGCATTAGAGAAAGTGTGTGTACCTCTTTGAATAGCTTTAGGAAACACAGCCCGTAAATAAAAAATAAAAAATAAAAAAAATTCTCACATTTTCATCCTGCACACCAATATCAGTGTATTTGCAGGTCATGAATATAATAAGTTAACACATGTTTAGATGTATAAATTCATGAAATAAATTTTATAACATATGCTCCTGTGCTTTCTTTTTCAGGCTCTTATTCCCAAGCTGAAAGCCAAGCCAATCAGGACAGCGAGTGGGGTAAGTTAGTCTACAAACATAGACACATTCAGAATTTTACATGATTCACAAATTTTTATGCTGTGTTTTCTTCTATTGGAAGTAATTGATCAGGCCTCTGTGGAGGGAATAGCTGCTAGCATGTTAATAATATTAACAAATGCAATTAACAGAGCATAGTTATTTACAGATTGTTCAAAGTGGTTTCTGAATTATTATGACCCTGGATTTTTTTTTTTTTTTTATTTAAGTTTTATTTATACTTACAGTTTATGTATTATTTCTATCATACAGTTAGCTGTTGTAGCAGTGATGTGCAAACCCCATAGGTGCCCTCATATCAGTATGACAGGGAACATCTGTGCTTTCTGCCCCAGTGGACCAGACGCAGACTTTGAATACTCAACTCAGTTGTATATTCATTACTCTCATCTCTGTTAATGTGTTATTAATTATTGTTCTTCTACACAGATAGCTGTTGTAGCAGTGATGTGCAAACCCCATAGGTGCCCTCATATCAGTATGACGGGGAACATCTGTGTTTACTGCCCCGGTGGACATCATTCAGACTTTGAATACTCAATATAGTTGTATAATCATTGCTCTCATCTCTATTATTGATTATTTTTCTTCTATGCAGATAGCTGTTGTAGCAGTGATGTGCAAAGCCCATAGGTGCCCTCATATCAGTATGACGGGGAACATCTGTGTTTACTGCACCGGTGGACCCGACTCAGACTTTGAATACCCGGTACTCAATATAGTTTTATAACTATTGCTCATATCTCCTTTATTGATTATTGTTCATCTTTGCAGATAGCTGTTGTAGCAGTGATGTGCAAGCCCCATAGATGCCCTCATATCAGTATGACGGGGAACATCTGTGTTTACTGCCCTGGGGGACCCGACTCGGACTTTGAATACTCAACATAATTGTATAATTATTGCTCATATTATCTCCAATATTGATTATTATTCTTCTACACAGATAGCTGTTGTAGCAGTGATGTGCAAGCCCCATAGATGCCCTCATATCAGTATGACAGGGAACATCTGTGTTTACTGCCCCGGAGGACCCGACTCAGACTTTGAATATTCCACTCAGTCGTACACAGGATATGAGGTAATTATTACCGAAGAACAGTTTTTGCACAGAAAGTTTTACTTATTTGACCAAAATCTGTTTTTATCATTACAGTATTTTGTGATAAAGGGTCTAACTTTTTGATTTTTTTTTTTTTTTTGCGGTATGTTGAATATCTTTTTGTGAAAAGAAAATATCTTACCTAACAGAGGATAATCTAATTCTATATGGTATGGTAAGGGGTAACCCTCTTCCCCAACCCCTTTGGTGGCTGAGCTCCCTCTCGATATTTTCGTTCAGTTTTCTGACTTTCAAATGTTGGCAAGTATGCATCATGTTTTGGGGTTGTCCACACGTCTGTCCATCCTCACTTCGCTACTGCAATAACATCAGAACCCTGGAATGGACTTTTACCAAATTTACTGCATTTTTAAAAACCAAATTACTTTTATATTCTTTGGCATGAATTGATAAGATTTTAGGTGCAGGGGGTCAAAGGTGAAATGTCACATATTAAAAAAACAATCACATAAAGTAGTTTGTTACCGTGACATATGGCACTTTGTAGATCAACTCAAGCAACTCGGTCACAGATTCTACAAGGTGGAATTCATCGTCATGGGTGGCACTTTTAAAAATACATTCTATATTTTCGGGCTTTATATTGCTGTATTTTATTTTCTCCAGTCGATATCAATGCATGTCCCTTTAGCCTGATAAAACATCTTCGACAGAAAAGGACTCTGTCAATCAGCTCAATAATATATTTGTCATTTTATCATTTATTTTGGTAATCATTATTGATATTATATGTTCAATAGCCGACATCCATGCGTGCCATCCGAGCCCGATACAACCCGTACCTCCAAACAAGGCACCGTGTTGATCAACTCAAGCAACTCGGCCACAGCCATGGGTGGCACTTTGAGGAATACATGCTATATTGTCTGGTTTTGTTGTAAATTATTGTATTTTATTTTCGACAGTCTACGTCGAGCCTGATAAAACCTCTTCCTTCAGACATGGACTCTGTCAATCAGCTCAATAATGTAATTGTCATTTTATCATTTATTTTGGTAATAATATAGATATTTGTTTGCGCTGACATGGCCAATCAGTGGGTGCTCAAGGCGCTTACATTTCAATTAACTAGATACGATTTAATAATGATAAACATAAAATCATTAGTCTTTTTTATTTTGCATTTTACAGCCGACGTCGATGCGTGCTATCCGAGCCCGATACAATCCATACCTTCAAACAAGACACCGAGTAGATCAACTCAAGCAGCTTGGACACAGTGTCGACAAAGTAGAATTCATTGTCATGGGAGGCACCTTCATGGCGCTCTCCGAGGAATATCGTGATTATTTCATCCGCAACCTGCATGACGCCCTCTCTGGTCATACGAGCAACAGTGTGGAAGAAGCAGTGAAGTAAGTGTTAAAGGCAAAGTGTCATTCCGAATTGGATGTATAATCAATTTAATTGTATCAATTCAAATGTTATTCCTATCTGCATAGTAGTCATATTTACAAAACAATGGTGCATTTAGTATGAAACAATTGAATTATAATTTTCAATCTAATGAAGGAAATTACAAAGCAATTAATAACACAGTTTTCGAAGAATAGGTTTAATTATATATATAGCAACTTTGATGTCTATTATTTTAGAAGTATTAATTTTTGTAATAAACTCATAGATACAGAAATGGAGGAATCGTCCAATTGGAATTTTCTTTATTCCGTCCTTTTTAGCAGTATTGATTTCCTTTTTCAGTCTTGAAAGGTGTATTTTACTGGCTGGCCTTCCAATCAATAAGAATTTTGAGGAAAGAATATGAATTTTTTACTATATTGAGAGAGTTTAACTGCCATTCTAAAAGGGTTTTCGTACTGCTCTTGATAATTCCACTACAAATCCTGTGGGCAAAATGGTTTCTTTCCTCTATTCTTTCAGCCAAGTATTCCTGTTTTGTAGGTTGGGGCGCCTGTACTGTATGCATGGTAAAAAAATTGATACATTTCCGTTCTCTTTTATTTTTGGCAGGTTTTCTGAGAGGAGTAAGACAAAATGTATTGGCATCACCATAGAAACCAGACCAGATTATTGTCTGAAGAAACATCTCAGGTGAGTCTTGTAAAAAAAAAAAATTTAAATCCCAGATTTATGTGTGCCATTTTAGATACGCAATCCGTGTGTGAATAAATCTACACATCCGAATTTTCAACTGATTTAAAGATGACTTGCAATCAATCAATTGTAACTTTCCAGCAATATCCTCTTCACTACAAGTACTGTAGGATACTTTGTCTAACTACAACTTGTGTAGGTGGAACAATTTCCTTAGTCAATTTTGAGAACAAATACTATAAAACGTTTGGAAATTTTGATACTTTATATATTTAAACTTCATTGTCATAGAAAGTCAGTATTATTGTAAATCAAAGTTTTTATGAGTAAAACAGATTTTTGTCTTCTAAAGAGATTCAACTTGGGCAGTGATACCTGTATTACCTCTGTACTAATTTGATGCTGCTTTCTTTTGTTTTTCTCATCAGTGACATGTTGAAATATGGTTGTACCAGACTTGAGATTGGTGTACAGAGTGTCTATGAAGATGTTGCAAGAGATACAAACAGGTAAAATCAATATTTGAAATGATTCTTCTCCTTACTTTATGAGTTTCATTGGTAGGTATAGAAGCCATTTCTTGGTAGGTATACGAGGACTGAAACGGGAAATCAGGGGGTCAAGGCAATTTGATGAATGATACTTTTCTACCAATGCAAGACATTAGAAAAAAAAAAAGGCTGCACGGCTGCTAGAGGGTGCACCCAAAGCGTAGGGTTACCTTAGCTGATCTTCTTTTTGGAGGATCAGAATATTTAATGTCAACCTGCTAGATCATTAAAAAAAATTTTGCATTGATAATCTCCATGTTTATATTTTAGGCTATATATAAATACTATTCACATCCATGCCCTATATGTTTGTATTGCAGGGGTCACACTGTGCGAGCTGTCTGCGAGTCATTCCAGATGTCCAAAGATGCTGGTTTCAAGGTCGTTTCTCACATGATGCCGGATCTTCCAAATGTTGATCTGGAGAGAGATGTGGAACAGTTTATTGTAAGTATGGCCAAGAGATGACAAGCTTTACAGTTGTTATTAAGTGTGTTTTATTATATACATGTATTCACATTGTAGAGATCAAGACTACAGAGATATCAAATGGCTAGGTTAGAGCCACAAACAAGTTAAAATAAAACCACCATCACAAAAATCAGTTTATACAGTACTGCAAGGGTAACAATGCAATGAGTCTGTGAGTGATTTTGGATGTCACTAGATGCAAATTCTTTCCATGGACAATTACAAAAAAACAACCAACAATCACTATGGCGCTAGACAGTTTTTGCCCTGAATGCAAGACATGTCAGGTGTCAAAAGACGCAGGTTTGCACATGATACCTGACCTTCCCAATGTTGATCTCGAGAGAGATGTGGAATAGTTTATTGTAAGTATGATGGATGGCAAGCTCTGCAGTTCTTTAACTTATTTGCTCCAATTTTGTTGACAAGAGAATATGAACAGGATAAGATACTAAAAAATGTACCCTAATTTAAAAAAAATGTTCATTGCCTGAGAATGTCAAATAGGGGTCGGTTGGTTTGAAGTTTCTTTTTCACTTCTTTTTCTCTTTAGTTTCATGTTGAGAAAAAAAATGAAGAAAGAAGTGAAACATTACTTGGAAGATCTGAATTTTTTTTCTTCTCTAGTTGTATTTTTATGTTGATCTATAGTTTTACTGTGTTTTATTGTAATGAAATGTAGAGGAATGAAAAAAATCAGATTGCAGAGGGTTGATCAATGATAGATGACCAATTTTTTTTCATGTCCTTATTCAAAATATCTACTAGATCACAATGAAAGAGCAACTCTCCCCAACGTGCTTTTTAGATAAAGTGGATATGGCATCGAAGACACATGGTGGAAAAAAATTGCAGCAGCTATTGTATGAGAGTTTATGTGGGTGTTGTTCAAAAGTTGCAAATCAACTGCAAATCAACTGCAAATCAGTTGCATATTGTAACTCACATTTGCAATTTTGCATGATATGCGCTTGTAACAAGGTGTGCCTGAAACAATGATTTTGATAGGTGCGTTCCGATCAACTGCAGCTTGCAATCAATTGCAACTTTTGATCAACACCCCTAAGAATCTATAGTACAAAAACATTGATAAATGCCTTCACAAATTCTGGTTTTTGTATCCTTCTCTTAGGAATTCTTTGAAAATCCAGCCTTTCGTCCAGATGGTTTGAAGCTCTACCCCACACTGGTCATCAGAGGTACAGGACTTTATGAGCTCTGGAAGACAGGACGATATAAGAGTTACCCTCCCAGCACCCTGGTAGATCTTGTTGCTAGGATACTGGCCCTCGTACCACCATGGACTAGAGTCTACAGAGTTCAAAGGTGAGAACAGAAATTGCACCTTTTTAGGGAATTCTCTAATTCCAGGAAATTTTACTTTTGTACAGAAGTACAGGGGAAGAAAAGTTTCCAGGCCATTGCATATCCTGAATTATTTGTTAGAATAAGACTTGATAATATAAGAGCTATCCTTCAAGCACCCTGGTCGATATTGTTGCTCGGATACTGGCTTTGGTACCATCCTGGACAAGAGTCTACAGAGTTCAAAGGTGAGAAAGGGGATGACACTCTCCAGAGCTTTAACTGATAAGGAGGAATTTTACTTCAATATTTCTGTACAGAAATATAGATAAAAAGACAATTTTTAGGAAAGTGTCATGCAGGTCATTGCTGGAAATTTCAGTGATAACTTCATGTGAAGAAGCGAGGTCAATATGAAAGCTGTCCTCCCAGCTTTTTGTACCTTTAGATCAGGCTGCTAGGAAATTAGCATTGTTACTATGCTTACTAGAGTGTGCAGGTTCAAAGGACAGAATAGAGGTGACACTTGTCAAAATTATCAAAATTCATGGCATTGTACTTGGTTGATTGTGTATGTAAGTACAGAAAAGGTCAAATATTGGGAGATGTTTTGGCAAATTAAGGAAATTTACCATAGCAGAAGAAGACCTGTGTGAGAAGAAGATAAGTGCTATCCACCCAGCACATTGGTAGATCTTGTTGCTAGGATACTGGCCCTCATACCACCATGTACTCAAGTCTATGAAGTGCAAAAGTGACAAGAGAAATGACTCTTTTTTAAGAATTTTCTCTAATTTCAGGAAATTTTACTTCCAACATTGTTGTACAGAAGTATAGAAAAAAGACAATTTTCAGGCCATTTCAGGAATTTTTAACATGGCATAGTAAATTCTTTATCTTCATGAGCTCTGGAAGATGGGTTGTTATAAGAGCTACCCACCCAGCACCTTAGTTGATCTGGTTGCTAGAATACTCGCCCTCGTACCACCCTGGACTAGAGTCTACAGAGTTCAGAGGTAAATTCGGAGATGACACTCCAGGATTTTTCCTGCCTTGGGAAAATTTTACTTGGAAATTTCTAAGTATAGGGAATGGACAATTTAGGGAATTTTACCATGGCAGAGTAATTTTTTTTGCGAGAAGATACGGTAGGTACTTATAAGATGAGAGATGACATGTTTTCCAGATTAAAAAAAAAATTAACGGAATGTTACTTGGACCTTTCTTCAGAGAAGTATTGGGAAACGACAATTTTCAGGCCATTTAAGGACATTTTAACAGAGTAAATTCTTTATCTTTATGAGCTGTGGAAGACAGGTCGCTATAAGAGTTACCCACCCAGCACCCTGGTAGATCTAGTTGCTAGAATATTGGCCCTTGTACCACCCTGGACTAGAGTCTACAGAGTTCAAAGGTGAGAAAAGTGATGATACTATAGGGATTTTCCTGATATGGGGAAATTTTACTTGGACATTCAAGGCCATTGTAGGTAATGTTAACTAAGCAGATTAGCTATCTACCCAGCATCTTGGTAGATCTGGATGCTAGGATTATGGCCTTGGTACCACCCTGGACTAGAGTCTAAAGAGTTCAAAGGTGAGAAGAAATAGAAGGACAGAATGAATAGAAATATGTTCAGTCCTCAATAAACTTAAGAAATCATTAAAGATGATTTATCCATAGCTGCCAACCATTAGTAATTTTGGCCTCAGATTTGTCAAGTTTTGTGTTAACCAATCAAAAATTATGGCCACACACAGAACAGATAGATGAAATAGTGAATATGTTCATCTTTATACCAATGTATATCTTTCTCTATTCTACAGGGATATTCCAATGCCGTTGGTTAGTTCTGGTGTAGAGCATGGCAACCTGAGAGAGCTGGCTCTAGCTAGGATGAGGGATCTAGGAACACAGTGCGAGATATTTGCACCACGGAATTCTCCAATGTAATACATCCATACAGCCTCAATACAGAACAGATAGATAAAATGATGAATGTGTTCATCTTTTACTAAATAAGTCTATCTTTCTCTATTCTACAGGGATATTCCTATGCCATTGGTTAGTTCTGGTGTGGAGCATGGCAACCTCAGAGAGCCTGCCTTAGCTAGGATGAGGGATTTAGGAACACAGAGCGAGATGTCCACAAAACAGATCACTAACAAAATGAAAGCATTCATCTTTTTACTGATTTATGTTTCTCTATTCAACAGGGATATTCCAATGCCATTGGTTAGTTCTGGTGTCGAGCATGGCAACCTGAGAGAGCTGGCTCTAGCTAGGATGAGGGATCTAGGAACACAGTGTCGTGACGTCCGCACAAGGGAAGTCGGGATCCAGGAGATACACCACAAAGTCAAGCCTTATGAGGTAAGAAGAGTTCAGGTATACTCTAAACCAGGAGCCAATTTCTCAACATGTCTTTCTTTGCTAAGTCACCTTAGCTACCTTTCACTCCTGCTAGCGTAGATGTGGGTAATTCCATAAATGAGGGGGCCAGTTTTTAATGACAAATTTGGTGTCCCAGTTATGTTAGTAACCAACATCTTTTTAGCCGTTTGGGCTTGGTGAAGATGTAAATACTGTGAGCATCTAATCAGAGATAGTAATTATAACGGATTAACAATCAGATTAAAATCTCATTTCACTATTTGTATTTGCACCAAGCCCTCTGAGCCATGAAAACGATATTGGTTACCGATATAACTGGGACACCAAAAATGTCTCACCTGGACCCCTCATCAATGGAATTACCCATGTAGTAAATGTACTTTTACAATGTGCACAAGTAGCTATTCAAGAATTGCAAGAAATATAAGAATGAATGTATACAATATATGTATTTGATGTATGTATATAATGTATGTTTGTATGTATGTATGAATGTAATATATGTTACTAATGTATGAATATATTAAAGCAAATATAACAATGATTATCTTCCACACAGGTTGAGTTGATTCGTCGTGATTACTACTCAAGTAGCGGCTGGGAAACTTTCCTATCGTACGAGGACCCAGAACAGGACATCCTGATTGGTCTACTCCGACTGAGGAAGTGTTCTGAGCTGACATTCAGACCAGAGCTGAAGGGAGGCGTGTCCATCGTCAGAGAGCTTCATGTGTATCCTTTATCATGCTTCATTATCTCCCAAATCGTTTAATGTTTTGAGCAAGGAAGAGTCTATTACAGCCTAACCTCCTTAAAACTCCGTCGTTGGGACCAGGATAATAACCTTGTTATAACGAGCGCTCGTTTTATCAGTGCTCTTTATTACGAGATTTGACTGTACCTCAATTGATAATTTGTTGAAATAATGTTGTGGTGTTGTAACACTATTTTCACACAAAGCTTTTGGATGGTAAGCAAATTGTTTCCATTAATAGCTAATACCACCAGGTTTGCCCAAAGCATTTCAGGCCCATCGATATAGCATGTATGATGCGTTGAAGTATTTCTCATGAGAACTTCGAATGATGGCATAGGAATGAAATTTTTTTTTAAATCCCAACTTTCATCACTCTTTTGAATAATTTTATTCTGCCTGTTTTGTTTTCATAAATATTGATTTATAAAAGGGATGTATTTTCTCAGTTTTTTCTTTGACTAAAATATTTTGCATAGATATGGGAGTGTTGTTCCTGTAAGCTCTCGGGATCCCAGGAAGTTTCAACATCAGGTATGATATTCTTTATCATATGAGGATTGGGGATAGCAAAGAGCCACATTTCATATCCACTGACAGTTCAAGTTGCTCCTTTCGCATTTTACTCATCAAGTGTTTTTGCATTTACGGAAGAGCTGTAGTTGGTTTTAAAAATCTGCTTTCATGCCCCTTCCCCATTTAAAAATATAAGACTTTTGGTAGTTTTTAGTTTTTGCTTGTCAAGCTATGGTACTGTTGTCATCCCCCGTTCAGCCAACACATAATTTGGAGCAATTAAAGTAGTTTTTAGGGGCCTTGTCCCGATTGGTGTCTAGTTATTGTTCCATTTTGAATAAATGTGTTATTCGTCATTCCACTACATGTGTTTACCATGCTAATGAACCCCAAAGAAGAGAACTGCTATGGAAAAATAAAAAATGCTTTGCAGGTTCGTTTACACAAGTATATCATGCTGTTTAGAATTATTTCGACTGATTGTGATTTATTTTTTATTCTATTACAGGGCTTCGGAATGCTTCTCATGGAGGAAGCTGAACGGATAGCACATGAAGAGCATGGCTCAGGAAAGATCTCTGTCATATCAGGAGTGGGAACGAGGAATTACTATCGCAAGCTCGGATACGAACTGGATGGACCATACATGTCAAAGTCCCTGAAAGAGGAATAGAAGCAATGACCTATCACATCAGAATAAAAATGTAATCCAAACAGGGCAAGCTAGCTACGTAGTAACTCTGTGGAGTAAGATCAACAAACTCTTTGATACTCCAATTCTCCACATGGGGAATACGAACGTGGATTGAGAAATGTATCTGTCCTTCATGTCAGGATTGGGGACAAGGGATTAGTACCGCAAGTTTGAATACGAAGTGGACGGGCCATACATGTCAAAGACTCTGAATGAAGAATAGGACTGCTGATCGGAAAAATTTATATGCCGTCAAATTTCCTTTATGACGAAAAGAACGCTGCTCAGGAAAGAGAATCTGTCATTCTGGGAGGAGAGAAAAGGAAATATCGCAAACTACGATACGAACAGGACAGGCCTTACATTGCGTAGTCTCTGAAAGATATTTTATGTGATTATCGCCCTCTCTTTTTACGTGGGCTTTCTGGAGGACTGTATTGTAGGTATCTTGGAGGGAAAGAGAAACTGCTATTTATGTAGTCCTCCTCAACTGGACTAGTATTTTCTGTGAATGATTATTCTAAACAATTATATATAGCAATGAGTGGAAGGCTTTTCGGTAAAAACAAATAATCTTTCTTGGAAATGAACATGCTCATTGAAACGTCGAGAGTGGGTAGGTCCTTTTTAGAACCAGTCACATTTCCAAGATAGATAAACTCATTTTACCATGAAGCCTTCCACTCATTATTAATCCACGAGTGAAACTTTCGAGCAATATACATAGACATGCTTATTTTTTTTTCGTCTAAAGAGAGTTTATTTTATTGTAGTTGATCATGAAGATGCCAAGTTTTCATGCTTTGAAGTCAGAAGGTTTTTGAAAAGTAAGCAAAAACATCGGCAAGTGGTATAAATTTAATATTATCAATTAGCCCCTTTATCAGTGACTTTTGTCCATTAATAAGACATCTGTTCTGAAATCAATTTAAAGTCAGTCCGTCATGACCGACAGGACTTCCGGTTGCGAGCGCGCACGGGCGGCGTGTTGTGTATTGACAACAACGATATTTGAACATTTCTTTGCTTACGCACCTTGCCGAGCTCAGACACTCGGGGAAACTTCAGACGAATTTCCGTTCCATGATGCCGTTGCATGTAACTTTGATTCCTCCTTTCTATAGCTTCGATTTTTCTACAAATGTGCGAAATGCATACGAATACGATTGATGAGATGCGAACTAGCGAAATATAACTTGCTTGCTCTGGAACCATGAAGTACCTGTGTATTAAGCGTTATATAAGTATCCATATTGTATTAAAAATGTATTGTGATTTTTTTTTTTGTTCGCCAATCTTCGTAATCAAAATGGCAGCGGCCAGTTAGTCACGCCCTGAACGTCATGTCGCCCTGCCTTTAAGTAATCTTGGAACAGATTTCTATTGAATGGCCTGAAGTCAAATGTTGCCATGTTAGCCAATATGTTCTGATTGTATAATCATGGAGGGTAAACATAACCTTCAGTGATATTTCTTATGTTTGTAGCTTAGATTACACAATATGAATGCATATCACATGTTTATTTTTATGAATTGTAGAATCTGAACTTTGCTTTATTATATTCATGTTCAATAAATTATTGGAAAATAAAATGAATGCTTTTGTGTCTCTTTTTGGAGAGTTTACCATCACAAAAGAAGTAAAATGTTTATAGTCAAGTGAGAAACTTTCTTGAGTAGACCACTTCTGTAATGTATTCAAATTTATTCATGTTTGCCCCAAGACGAACTATTTATGCACCTGTCGGAAAATAATGAAAATACAACACTCAGAATGCCAGTTGCATACATTAACATTGCTAGGTTGAACAAACGTTGTAGCTTGACCAACCTAGCAACAACCATTACATGGTTGGGATAAGGCAAGAATTATTTAATTAACCATTACATGCTTTCCACATTCCTTCTATTGAAGTATGATTATTCTGTATCAGGTGAACAAATATTTTGTCATTGTGCATTTGACAAAGAAGCGTGCATAAAATTTGAATACAATTATGAAAGTGGTCTATTGTACCTGATGGCTGCTATGTATGCATGATACTTTCTTGAATAGGTGGATTTAACGATAGATTCAAATTTATGCGTACTCTGTTCACGAGGTGAAAACCTAAATTCCTGCTTGAGGCCTGCCAAACATACCGTAGCAACAAGTACTGTATGCAAATTGGATTCCAAATATTGTTGTTCAGTTGTCATTAAAATACATAAATTTGAATCTAGTGGAAACTTGCTATAAAGGGATCTGATACAACGAAATCTCAGCTATAAAGAGGTAAAATTTTTGTCCCACCTTTTTATAGGTTGTTTTTTTAACCTCGCTGTAAAGAGATTGCTGCTACCGTATAAAGAAGGTATGTTTCATGGTCCAAAGCACCTCATTATACAGTGAAAACTCTTTATAACAAGGTCCTTCAGAACCATGAAAATTACCTTGTTATATCAGGTTTCTCACTATATCTGGGTAAAAAACAAAGAACTATAAAGAGCTGGGACCAAGAAAATCACCTTGTTATAACAGGTATCTCGCTATATCCGCCCTCTTTATAACAAGGTTATACTGTACCGAGTTTCCATTGCAGTAAACTGGCGTATTGCAGACCATAAATAAGTCCAAACTCGTTATAAAGGGCACTGATATTACGGTCCCATCTCTTTGTATTTTATTGTATTTTGGCCCTGATATAACAAGGTTTTGATATAAGGGATAAATTCTCTGGTCCCAAGGACTCGTTATAATGAGGTTTGACTGTATTTGCAGTGCAAAATAAAAATTTGGAAGGACATTTGAAATGTTATTTTATCCATGGAGTGCACTCATGACTTCAACAAACAATCTAAAAATATATTTCATGCTATCACATCTGTCTTATCTGGCAAGACATTTATTAGATAGAATGATACATGGAGAATATAGAGGGGGGAAATAGAGCAGGGATGTAAAAAAAAAGGTTAAAAAACATTTTTTTATCACAATATTGCATGACATTTAATTGTACAGATATCTGTTTCAAACACAGCATTACATAATTAAAAAGTCCTTGGGACTAAAATGGCGCAATGCTACAATGTACCATGTTGAAAACTTATAATAAAAGTGACAACTTTCTTCCAAAATAATACACTACAACTGTGGTACATTAACATTTTAAACATCACAAAACAAGAAATTAGTGTCCATTCCAGCTTTTTGCAGACAATTTGTTTAACAGTACAGAGAATACAAACAAAATAAATTACAGTCAGATTTCCAATTAATTATTTCTCTGAGACACAAGATAAGGTTGTAGACAGCAACCTTAACATCGTTGGACATAAACAAAGGAATTGAGCTATCAGACTAGGGGTGTTGCTAGAAATTTGAAATTGATTGTATAACGAGGTGCTTGAGACCATCAAAAATACATTGTTATAGCAGTAATCTCTTTATAGCAGAGTTAAAAAACAAAAAGTTATTAAGAGCTGGGACCACATTTTTTACCTCTTTTATCAGATATTTTGTTACATCAGATCTCTTTATACCAAAAACCACTGGACCGTCTGCACTTCAAACAAGACATGAAACAATCGGATTACTGCACCTTGCAATCAAATGCACATTTCTAGCAACATTTCTAGGGGGGCTACATGCCCTAACCCCCATGCATCATTTGGACTGTTGGGTAAACAAGACTACCAAATAAAAAGATACAATGCATGACATTCCAATCCATGTGCATGTACGATGCACTGGTACATGTAGTATACTATGCTATTGGCCTTAACAATATTAAACAAAGTAAAAAGAGTAAAGTCAACATCTTAGCGTTCATAAATATTAGCAAATTCACCGAATTTCAGAACAATCTAATGTTCATAGGTTGTTGTTTTCTCATTTTACAAAAATCATTGTATAAATAAACAAGTCTTTGGGCATTCCAATGACTGAAAATTCTAGCATGTTCATGGTCATGTAACAAGCAAAAATGTCAACTTATACGATATCAATGCCTTTTGTTATAATGTAAGGACTGCTTTATGGCCGATTAAAATACAATCATTCAAAACATAAAATACATCTTAATGAAGTTGGAATTTTGTGTACTTGAAGAATGAATAAAAAATGATAATTTTTTTATATCCCATTCACTAGACACATAAATGCTGTACAACTCACACACAATTTACATTATTACATCGCACATACTAAATTTTCATCATCACCATTTAATACTGCTACCTTGTTGACCATAATCAGAGTTGATACTGTTGATCTTACTTGAAACATTGTCAATGTTTGGTTTTTTCTAACCAGCACACAAACATACGATTATTCGATGTACAACAAGAAACCCTGACAGAACGATGAAAGCACAAGTGCACTATCAAAAAGACTGTGTTCTGTTCTCACAATATGGGAATTATCACCATTCTGATTAATATTTCATCCTTTCCTTGTATGCTGGTTATAAAAATCATAACATTTTCATCATACTTATTTGATATTGAATATCATTTCTAAAATTCATGTTAAATAGTTTCCATAGCATTATTATTCACACCATAAAAATCAACATTTTCAAGAAGATGACGATCATCAACTTCTCATGACCATGTAGAACTCTGATCGTATGAGAGGGAATAGAACTTCACAAGCCTTGAAGAAGATGAACATTATTATTCACAACATAAAGATCATCATTTTCAAGAAGTTGTCGATCATCAACTCCTCATGCCCATATAGATCTCTGATCAAATGAGAGGGCAGAGAATGAAAATATAATTCACAACATAAAAATCAAAATTGTTAAGAAGACAACGATCATCAACTTCTCATGACCATATAGAACTCTGATCAAATGAGAGGGAATAGAACTCCACAAGCCTTGAAGAAGATGAATATTATTATTCACAACATAAAGATCATCATTTTCACGAAGACAATAATCATCAACTTCTTATGCCCATATAGAACTCTGATCGGATGAGAGGGAATAGAACTCCACAAGCCTTGAGATACATGTAGATGAACATTACTATCAAAAAAATAAAAATCATAATTCTTAAGAAGATGACAATCATCAACTTCTCATGGCCATGTAAAACTCTGTTCTAATCAGAAGGAATATATCTCCATATGCCTTGAGAAAGAAGAAGATTATTATTCACAACATATAAATCATAATTTTCACGAAGTTGTCGATCATCAACTTCTCATGACCATGTAAAACTCTGATCGAATGAGAGGGAATAGAACTCCACAAGCTTTGAAGAAGATGAGGAATGACTCGTAGAAAGCCAAGGGTTTCAGGTACCAGGGTTGGTCTAGGAAAGCAAAGTAGATAGCATACAGGGCGACGGCAAAGAAATGTCCGATCAGGAGGAGGGGATTAGGTGAGAGCCTGTAAGAAGAGAAAGTTACATTGAATTTTAGAAGCTTTCCATGATTTTCAAATATAATATGGGTAATACAATAATTGATTTTGACTATCAAAACTACACTCAGCGGCACCATTCTTTTCAGAATATCCATGATAATAATAATAATAATACATAACATTTATTAGGCGCTTAATACGGATGTTTCTATGCGCACAGTATTCTGTGATGTCAAAATTAAAAGTGACGTGCGCAATAGCTGGAACAAAGTGAGAGAAAACATGACAAAAATTACCACAGTCTCTACATTTCAAGTGTAATGAAAGCCTTGAATTCATATGAAATACACCTCATGCATATTCTGGAACAGTTGGCACCTTAGTAATCTCACCAAAGAAATTCAACTTCTTCATCAACGCCTAACCAACTACCCCTCCCCTCCCCACTTCCAGAAAATTGAGAATGTATTCCAATTTTGAATCAAAATTGGAGAAAACTGTTTCTGATAAAAGCCTTCTCAACAATTGATGAAGAGTAATCTTAGCTGAGAACTAACTCTATACAATCCTCAATGAAAAAAATATGAAATGACGGTTAAACTTACACAGAAAGTAATCCAACTGGTCCTTCCACGGCTTTTCCTCCAAGTTTGAAATACTGGAAACATGCCTCACGAAGTTTCATTAGATGAACTGTGTTACGAAGAGAAATCAGGTTCATAGATGAGATTATCAACAATGAAAACTAAATCATGTTATCTCATCTTTACCAGCATTGTTATTGTCACACAAGTATCATACATGGTGCCCCCAAATGCAAAATCATTATCACTTTAACACTCTCATCATCTATCATCACAACCATTATCACTATCATCATCCTCCTCATGATCAACTTCATCATCATGACCATCACCATCATCATCGACACCATCATCATTGACACCATCATCATCGACACCATCATCATCAACACCATCATCACCATCACCATCATCATCATCCTCATCATCCCCATCATCATCATCATCATCATCATCATCATCATCATCATCATCATCATCGTCGTCGTCGTCGTCGTCGTCGTCATCATCATCATCATCATCATAATAATAATCATCATTATCATCATCACCATCATCATAAACACCATCATCACCATCACCATCATCATTACAATCATCATGACCATCATCATCAGCATCATCATCATCATCATCATCATCATCATCATCATCATCATCATCATCATCATCATCGTCGTCGTCCCCATCATCACCACCACCACCACCACCACCACCACCACCACTACCACCACCAGCAGCACTACCACCACCACAACCACAACCCACCCTCACCCACCACTACCACCATCACCACCACCACCACCACCACCATCATCATCATCATCATAATCATCATCATCATCAATAACCCACTCACCATCAGTAGCAGCAAACAGTTCATAGAGCGCCTGAGCCAGAACATTGACAACAAACGCATGTGTCGACTTCCTTCTCCAATGAAAACATCCCAGCGCATAAGACAAAGCCTTCTCGTCAGCAAGGTTTGGTATCGACCTAAACAATTCCCTCCATATCTTCACATCATTGAGAGCGACACTCATCCCGCCACCTGTCAGTGGGTGCCTCATGTTGTAAGCGTCGCCCAGCAGCAGGGCTCCCTGCTTCTCTACTGGTGCAGGAGGCAGGAAGCTGTTGGGCATGCTCCGGATGCGGCCATTCTGGATTGCTTCTGCAAAGGGCTCCTGGATATGTTCTGAAATGTGTGAAGAAAAAGTCCATGAATACAAAATATGACATAACATTTGCAAGGGGTAGAGGTGGACATGTCCCCCCTCACATCAGCAAGCACCATGATATCTTCCAACAAAGTCTGATAGATGAGCACTGCACTGGGGAGGGGGATGACAGGATTAGCTTGTCATGGTTGTCATTTTCTCTTGTCTCCCTTTCTCTCCTCTCTTTCCCATCAAATTTGTATTTTTGTCACATCTTCAAGCATGTTCTCCCTCTCATCAATGAGCAACCCACCCTCTTTTCCCTCACCCCTCAATCTTCCCCCTCCCTCTTCCTTCTCACACATCTATCTACCTTCTAACCAGACCATCTTTTCCTTCGTCCCTCCTTCTCTCACTAACCCCTCCCTCTTCCCCATCATCCCCCTCCATCTTCCCCCATCCCTTCGTCTCAACCCCCACCCCTCCCTCTTCTCCTTCCTCCTCTCCCTCCCCTCTCCTCCTCACCCTTCCCGTTCCGCAAATCTCTTACCTGGCAACTGTGGATACACCTTATCCATCATATACTCCTTCACATCTTTCGGCATGTCTCCCCTTACATCGACAAGCACCCTTGTATCCTCCGACGAAATCTGATAAATGAGCACCGGGGAGGGGTCGGCCAGCACCAGCTCAGCGTGGTTGTCTGCGTACTGGGGGCAGTGGTGCATCAGGGTGCCCACGAAGTGGGACGAGGTCTTGGGGAGGGTGGTGGTCAGCTGCTTGCGGAATTTGGAGAAGCAGCCGTCCGAGATGATCGTCAGAGGGGCCTTGATTTCCTGGTGTTGGGATAGGATTGGAGAGGGAAAAATTCATTGGGTACTAAATCCACAAGGGTCTTCACACAAAATTTTTAGACCATGGCTTCAAATTCTATCTACTAAAATTGGTCTTGTAGGAATTCATAGTTTCATCCTTTATTTGTCATTGTATAGTTGTAATGCGATTGGCACACACGGCTGGATTTGTACGAAGTATACAAGGAATTAAAACCATATCTGCCCAGTTCAAGCTGTAGAAACCATCATTATACACCAATGAAGGCGAAACCAGGTTTATAATATGGGGCGATAAGGGTTGATTCAGCTTCAATACCTCATGGATACAGTTCAAAATCTGACATTTATTTTCAACAATAAGAATCTCTCACCATGTTTCTGAATGCAGCAGGACGAAGTTTAGATATCAAGAGGCAAATTTATTTAGTCTGCAGTAGTTCAATGACTTCAATCTGATTTATCTTTCAACAAAATTGAATAAAACCAAACTTAATTTTTGTGCATACTCATATAGGTTTCTCAGATGATTTTTGGAGGGTTCATGGGACTTCATTCTAATCTTCATAGGTTGATATATAAAACATTCTCTCTGCAAATCTTTGTGATGTAAACTACAGCAAAAGGCATACATTATTTCATTTACAAAAAAAAAATGCTCTCTCTATTAAATGAATCATTCAAACTTTCCAAATGTATGCACAAAAGTGAACTATTTCATAAAACAAAATTTGCACAAATCACAGTCCAAGGATAATATTTTTTTATAATTTCAACCCATTATGTTATAAAGATCATATGAACATCTTGTATGAAATATGGATCCAATTTGTTATTGTATACTTCAATTGCTTTAGATACAATACCTTCAAATCTTGGGTCCCTTTCAGTTTATACGACACTCCTACAACTCTTGAATTCTCCTCCAGAATCTTGGAAGCAGTGCCTTCGATGTACGTCACCCTGTCCATGGAATGAGATATGAGAAAATAGTTAAACTAATGGGACAGTTCTTAATGCGATACAGTCAAACCTAACCATAAGGAGGTCCTTTGGACCATGACAATTACCTAATTATATCATATTTCTCACAAAATTAGGGCCCAAAAAGAAAGATCTATTTAAAAAAATAATAAAAAAGAGAGGAGAGTTTGAACCAACAAAATAATATTGACCATACATTACATTCATATGGTGCTTTATTAATCTGAGTTGTTTCTAAGCGTTCTATGCATTATTACTGACCACTTTACAACGAGGCTCCACGGTTATAACGAAGTTAAACTGTACGGACAAAACTCAAGTTTAATGTTATGGTCATTCACTTACTATTGCCCTACACTGTAGCTATAATTGCCCACCCATGCTAACTTGCATTGAGTGCAGCCCACTACGTATGATCTCTTTAGAATGGAAATAAATGGGACGAATTGCATTTTACCCAACAACCCTTTGATTAAAATAAATCTGGACCTAGCCACGTCAGAACTTTGGAACGCACCTCTCTTCAGCTAAAGCAGCCTTGCGTAGTCCCATGATGAACCGGCCATGGTGGAATGATCTACCAGTGATTGCAGACCCAGCGTCATCCTTAGGGTACGGCACGACAACCTGAGTGTCCGACTTGAGATCATGGATTACATACCCTTTCACTGTGTGCTCGTCTAGACCTTCGACGCAATCTATAGGGTTTGACAAAATAAAGTTACATTATGATTAAGCATTAAAAGTAACAAATGACTATATCACTTCAATGAATAACAGAAAAAATATTATTAACTATTTAATGCTAAAAATGTAATATATGAACTCCAGTTTTTACACCTACACCCCAACCATTACCATCCAATTTTTTGATAAAATTCTGGTACATCTGTGCAGATAATCACAGATACTATATAAGCCAATATTCTAGCACACAGATATTTTCACAATTCGACACATTGGGGAGTTGTTATTTTCACTGTTTGACAGTGGTTCTACACATGAGAAAGTGCATCATACAGAGTTTCACTTTTCTCAAGGCCAAGACCGCGAAATTCGCGGGACCAAGTCACTGTAATTCATTAAAATAAAACCGTTGCAAAAATTCCAGCTTACAGTATCACTCTAAAAAAATATATGTTCTATCTGCCTTGAGATAATGGGGAAGCCAGAAAAAGGAATGATTAATTTATAAAGGAACAATATTGAACTCAGCAAACATTGACCTTGACTCCTCAACACCTCATGGCCATTAACACACACTAAATGCATGTCTAGGTGGTGTTTCACCAAGATAAGTAAAGAATGACTGAAGGGCGTCTGGTATCAGTTCTTGCACTGAATATGACCTATCATTACGCACACCTTCTGATTTTGTTATTCAAAAAAATTATCAAATCACGATTTGTGCATGTTATTCCATTCAGATTGATGATAAAAAAAAACAAAGGGTGCAAAAAAGAAGGAAATCATCCAGGCACAATCAATATATCTTTGAAAGTTGCATAAAGCATAAGACTGTCGTGACTTTATTCAGGACTGCAAAGTAGGCCTATGTAGGTGAATATATTGAGTATTAATATTTTTGAAATGTTCACTTAATGTTGATTCTTGATTTCAAAGCCTAATATTTTCACAGCTTAGTTTATGTACACGTCAACCGTCTAGATAGCATTTTGTATCTGGCAATTGAGAATTTTCAAAATGAAAACAATAAATACAATGCCTTTGATGTCGTTCTTAAAGTTTTTCTTCACTTGGTGAAACCCTGCAAAGGACGGATTTCGAGTAAAAAAAAAGATAATCAGTGCAATCTTCAATATAAAGGAAGTCAGAAAAGGTAATGTTTGCATATAAGGGAGCAAAGTTAAATGTATCAAACAATGACCTTGACTTGTTAAGATATCACGGCAATCACCAGACAGTAAATGCATGTTGGCAGAATCATATACAAACGCATGGAGAATCATCAACTCATTTGCTCCGGTTAAAACCCTTTGACCAAAAGTTACCTTCTACAGACAGCTTTGTTTGTCAATATTAATGAGATATCTCTTGAAAACAGGCATTGAGTACCTGATAGGGAATTCAAGAGCACTGCATGAAGATAAAACCAGCACTTGAGAGATTATGGAAGAAAAAACTGTGACACAAACAAAAAATGCCAATTTTCAACCAGAGGATCGACAAAGCCCCTAAAGCTCCTCTTTTTCATACATGATGTAGTGCATGCCTATTTAATGCAGTATAAAAATTAATAGGACCAAGGTCATTAATCTCTAACCTGATTGTTTTCCTTTATCGCAGTGTTTCAAAAGGAGCCAAAAATCACATCAAATCAATTGAAAAGAATTGTTTAAAATTTTCATCAATAAGTATTCAACATATATATATACACAGTATATATTACATTGGCATACATTTTTGTCTCTTTTTGGACAATTAAATTTTTTAATCATGATTATTCGTACACACGGCCACCCCCCTCCCCCCCCCCCCCTTCAAGAAGGAAAATGATGCAAATATGTAAATTTAGGAGAGATATTTTTCATCTTTGTAAGACTATAATTACTTTTCTTTCATCCTTTTCTTTTGCTTTTAATCTCGTGGTTGAATATATTGTTTTAATTCAACTATTCACCGATAGCCCCTCCCTAAAGACTTTTTCTGGCAGTATGAGTGTCAGCAGTATGAGTGTCAGCATAGAAATCATAACCTACCTTTCAATCCAAGTTCTTCCAGAGCCCTGTAGCCACCAGGCTGGAGCAGCCCTAATACAATCCTGTCCGGTTGTTTCATGTCCCTCTCAATGACGGTCACTCTCCGGCCGTCCCTGGCCAGCACCGTGGCCATGGCTGACCCCAAGATACCCAACCCCCTCCCTCAAGCCTTGCCTGTAAATAAAGAGGAGTGAGTACGTACGTGCTTATCCAGAAATAATCACCTACCTTTCAATCCAAGCTCTTCAAGAGCCCTGTAGCCACCGGGTTGTAGCAGCTCTCCTACGATCCTGTCCGGTTGCTTCATGTCCCTCTCGATGACGGTCACTCTCCGGCCATCTCTGGCCAGCACCGTGGCCATGGCTGACCCTAAGATACCCGATCCGACGATGAGGACGTCGGTATCGTGAGATGAGGAATGCTCAGGTGCATGTTGAGATGATGTCTGCTTCTTCTACAAGATTTGAAAATGAAGGAACAAACAAATTAATTCAAAGATACTTTAAAAAAAAAAATAGGGTAAATTCAATAAGATAGGAATGTGAAATATCACCTTAAATATTTCTTCATGTCTCTTTTTACTTTTTAAATCTTATTTTCCATGTTGTCCAATTTCTTTCTTTTTTTCTTTATTTCTTTAAATATTTCCGATCTTCTTATACTTATTTATTTTTCTCAACATGTTTTATAACTAAAGAAGCAAAGAATAGAGGGTGTTCAAAAAGTACACTTACCATAGAAGCTGGCTTGCCAAGAATGATGTAAAGCACTAAACCAAGGATTGCAGATAGGGCCAGGGGGTAGCCCAGCCCCTCTGGGACCAGATTCACTAGGAGTTCAATCATTGCACCACCTGAAAAATATTGAAAGGTACTCTAATTTAAGACGGGTTGTTCCACAGCAAATTCTAAAGCACTGGGCAATAAAATGATGAAATTCAACCAAGTATGAAATTCAATTCAAGCAAAATCAGATATATCTTGTTCCAAATCCCTATGTTCCTCAAATTGGCTAGGCGTAGAAGATTTGGTGAATATTTCACAATGTACCGCATGAGCACCTGTATCCGGCCTGTACTCAGTATCCAACCCCAAAGTCTTGTACAGTTTGCCTATGGCGCGCATTAATGTTAAATACGCGCTCGTAAATAAGCGAACATGTATACACTCAACACAATCTCTATTGAGGCTGCCAGGGGGCCGGTTTCTAGACTCCCATGTCCCTCGGCGATCGTTGAATGTTACGCGAATATGCAGGCGCTCTTCATCAAGTTATGCACATCAATCAAAAGCTCAGAATTTCTGCTACATAATGATGTTAAAATGAACTTGAAATGTTAGATTTTGTGGCTTGTGGAAGAGCAAAACTGCTTAAGGGGCCGGACACTGGAGCTTATTAATCTTCTACAGTTGCCTTCAATATATTTTCTTTTTTTACAAAATCACTTTTGGATAATTAATGTTTCCTCATTGAAGATTTTTTTTTTTCACGCATTTACAACAATCTAATATGGGGGGAGTTTAAGCATTCATGGTTCATGGAAGATACATTTTAATCTCCAAAAATTATTTTCCCCTCTGGGTTCATGGGAATGATGAATATGCATGAAAGGCATGTGTCTTCCTGCATTTTTTTTTTCTTCTATTTTTGTTAGTTTTATTTTTTTTCTGGGGGATTTAGTTGTTTATTTTTTCCTCTTTTCTGATGATTCATCTGGTTGGTAAGCGATTAAAAGTACGTCAAAGTTACACTTTCTTACATGAAAAATGCAATGCATGGAGCAAGCAGGGTTTTTTTACTTTTTTTTTAAAGAGTGGCATGGCTTGTATTCTGATAAAAAGTTATATCATTTTTGGTCAGGTGTGCCAAACATGAAGAATTTCTTTGTGAGAGCATTTTTTTCAACAAGTCTTTTAAAACAGTGGTTCATGAACAAACAAGTTAACAACATAAAAAGATAATGACATAAATACATGGGTGCTGAAGAAAAAGAAAAATATATGTTACTAAATAAGACAACAATCAATTTAAAACAAAAACAAAAACAAAACACTGCAACGTAAGTCATACAGTCACAAGCCTCACATCTCAGTTTTCATATTCCAATCAATTTTCTCATTTTGAAATTCATTGACTGTCAAGTCAAGAAAATCCTGATAAACAAAAATATCCTCTTGTGAGTGCCTATTATTAAGGCTTAGCGCAGACTATCATTGATTCTGATTCAAGAAATTTAGACCTATATATAACGTTAGAGATTCATTCACTGTTTTTTTTTAATCCTATTTCTACTTGTCGCAAACTTCCAAGGGAATTAGAATGAGTACAAATAGTAAGAATAAAACGATAAATTTAAATCTAGATAAAACAATAATTAAATGATTGGAGGGCTATTAATCCGCTCTAAAATTCACTCTTCCGCTTTCTCTTCTTTCTGGGTTCTGGCAAATCTCGACTGATCTGAAATTCAAACAATTTTCAAAATAAAAATTTGAAATAATAAAAAAAATATATATATAAACAGGTGTAAATATTCAGAATTGAATGAGAAACGCCTTTAAATCTATATTCATCATCATCGTCATCACTTGTTTTCCCCTGACAAAGGAGACACAGGCAGGATCAGGATCACAGGAGTCTCCGAAAATTTGGACAATTTCAAAATTCTAAATCTAATTATAATTATGTGGCTAAAATAATGCACAACATCGTTCTTTTAATTCATATATTCACTAATATATTCATCTACCATGTTTTATTGAACTGAAATGAAAATATTCACGAATCTCCCTCCTAAGGGAAGAAGAAGAAAATGCAGGAACTTGTTATTCACGACATGACACAAGTCATAACTTAAGGGGGCCGATGGCCTACCAGCATCGACCAATTACGGCACGGGGAGACTCCGGGGCAACGGCTGATCAGTGACCGCTTCGGTGACTCGATGGAAGAGGTCAGCTACAAAATAGTTCACAAAATCGTGACAAACTCATCTAGAAAGCGATAAATTTACGTCCATATCAGAAAAAAAAACTCTTCAATAAAATGTTGCAAACTGTTTCAATTAATGTTTGACATTAAAAGTGATGAATGAGAATATAGAATTTACCTTCACAAATCCACTTCTGTTTGTAGCTCAGGACAGCTCAATTTGACCTCTGGCTGGCCTTGCTAGTCTGTGATTGAGAGAGTCTTCCAAATAATAAAGCCAAAGTGTTTGCTTTTAGTCCATAATATGGATATTTGTATCATTGAAACATCAAGTTAAATTTGATTTATTTTATTTTCATTGCATGATTTTTAATGAAAGATACAAGAAAGACGGTTTCAGGAGATTAGAACCTAAACTTTTACAATAAGGTCTGCACAAAGAGACTATATATATCGCACGATCTTCAACGTCGTCTGCAATCGTACTTATGTAATGCAATATTTTTTACCCGAGTGACTCAATCATTGTAAGGAGCTATGATTATTGGTTTTATCATGCGCGCATATTGAAGGGGGGGGGGGGGGG
>BQKZ01005317.1:26223-39112 GCA_036244855.1 Temnopleurus reevesii | reverse complement strand
ACTGGTAAACTACTGGAGTAAGCATGGAGATTGCATAACGTTACAGCAGCTCTACCAGTCGTACCTGATATTCGACTGGTAAACTACTGGAGTAAGCATGGAGATTGCATAACGTTACAGCAGCTCTACCAGTCGTACCTGATATTCCACTGGTAAACTACTGGAGTAAGCATGGAGATTGCATAACGCTACAGCAGCTCTTCCAACATTACATATGAGGTTGTACGATTCTTTCCTGATATTCTACAGGTAAACTACTGGAGTAGGCATGGAGATTGGACAATGCTACATCGCCGCTCCCAACATCACACTTGATGCTGTGTGCTTCTTACCTGATATTCTACTGGTAAACTACTAGAGTAGGAATGGAGATTGCATAACACTACAACAGCTCTACCAGTCTTCCCTGATATTCGACTGGTAAATTGCACAATGCTACAGCAGCTCTTCCAACATTACATATGAGGTTGTACGATTCTTACCTGATATTCTACTGGTAAACTACTGGAGTAGGCATGGAGATTGGACAATGCTACATCGCCTATCCCAACATCACAATTGATGCTGTGTGTTTCTTACCTGATATTCTACGGGTAAACTACTAGAGTAGGCATGGAGATTGCATAACGCTACAGCAGCTCTACCAACATCACATGTCAGGCTATACGGTTCTTCTGTCAATGTATCACAGTAAGGCTGGATAGATTCACCACTATAAATATAATAAAAAAGGTTGAAATATGTTCTTGAGTCATCATCTTACAATAAGGGGTTTTTTTTTTTTCCATCACGTAATTCAAAAATAAAATTGAGATTATAAAGAACAAGAATGTTGCCATACTCAATAGGTAGAGCAAGTGGTTTGAACAAGGAGTTAAGAAGCCATTTGAAAGAGCATTGAAAATCCTACACTAAATTGGATTGGAGGTTTGAGGTTCCAGCTGTCAAAAGTCTGGGAACAGATTCTACGGGAAACTGAGAGCCGTCTGTCACATGACTAACGTCTTGCCGTCATGTGACTTCCTCCCGCCCATCGGGATCCAAGTGATGCCACTGTCACCTGACTTTTGAGTGACTTCGCTTAGAAAGATGTGATTGGTGTTCAGTCATTTGAGGAAGCCAACACTGGTTGATGAAACGTAATGACTAAGGAAATTTGTAAGCTTACACTTCAGACTTCCTACTATTTCCAATTGAAGATTTATAATCTCAATTTTACTGAGATGCAATACAGTCCCTAAAGTAGATAAAACATTGAAAGTTCTTGAGTGATATCCTTATCTTTTAACAATCCTAATGGTTGCTGCCCATGAAAGAAGATGATGGGGAAGAAGACTGAAAGGGGAAAGATAACTACCTGGCCTGTTTTTTGTCCATCCAGTATTTGCAGCTTTTCTGTGCAAACTCACATCCTTGGTTGAGCCCCCAGTGAAGCGGATCAGCTCTCTCATAGTTGGGTATATACCAGCCTGTATCTTCCATTACAGCAAGGGTCAAACGGGAGAATATCCTCTCGTGGGTGTGGGTCCCAGTCATAGCTTCATTCTAGTATCAAGTCAATATTAAACAACAAATGTTAAACGGGAGAATATCCTTTCATGGGTGTGTGTTCTAGTCATAGCTTCATTCTAGGATTAAGTCAATATTAAACAACAAATGTCAAACAGGAGAATATCCTCTCATGGGTGTGTGTTCTAGTCATACCTTCATCAGTATTAAACAACAAATGTCAAATGGGAGAATATCCTCTCATGGGTGTGTGTTCCAGTCATAGATTCATTCTAGGATACAGTCAATATTAAAAAACAAATGTCAAATGGGAGAATATCCTCTCATGGGTGTGTGTTCCAGTCATAGATTCATTCTAGGATACAGTCAATATTAAACAACAAATGTCAAATGGGAGAATATCCTCTCATGGGTGTGTGTTCCAGTCATAGATTCATTCTAGGATACAGTCAATATTAAACAACAAATGTCAAATGGGAGAATATCCTCTCATGGGTGTGTGTTCCAGTCATAGATTCATTCTAGGATACAGTCAATATTAAACAACAAATGTCAAATGGGAGAATATCCTCTCATGGGTGTGTGTTCCAGTCATAGATTCATTCTAGGATACAGTCAATATTAAACAACAAATGTCAAATGGGAGAATATCCTCTCATGGGTGTGTGTTCCAGTCATAGATTCATTCTAGGATACAGTCAATATTAAACAACAAATGTCAAATGGGAGAATATCCTCTCATGGGTGTGTGTTCCAGTCATAGATTCATTCTAGGATACAGTCAATATTAAACAACAAATGTCAAATGGGAGAATATCCTCTCATGGGTGTGTGTTCCAGTCATAGATTCATTCTAGGATCAAGTCAATATTAAACATCAAATGTCAAATGGGAGAATAGCCTCTAACGGGTGTGTGTTCTAGTCATAGCATTATTCAAGGATCCACTCAGTCCTTTTTAGAACTATTTCTTGAGAGCTATTCCTAAACACCACATGGTGCTACCACAAACCTTATTTGAAAGTCAATAATAGCTTCTGCATGTTCGTCTTATTTTCCAATACAATAAGACAAATGTGTATTCTTTCTTAGCTTTTGATCATCAGGGATTGAAGAACATGCATAGAAAGTGAACTAATTCACATACATAAAGAATTTTGAATATGAATGGAAGACCAAATGTGAGGCTTGGTCAAAAAAAAAAAATCAATAAAACATATTCGCCTATATTCTGATAGCGAGGTTTAACTTAACCCCGTCTAAGACATTGATATTTAAGACCATTGGTTTAGAAAAGCCAGAGTCTAAATAAAAATGGCATGGTCCCGGGTTAAGTTAAACCCCACTATCGGAATACGGGCCATCAGGTAATGAATTTGACACCTAAATTTTATTTGTACAAGAATACAAGAATAATGACACATTATTACAACTTTCCCTTAAAATGTATGTTGGAAGAAAATATAAATCTATAATGAACATCACAGTATGTAAATATGTGTTTACTGCATTATATTTTGTATAAGGGCTTAAATGCGGAAGAGGCACTACTGTCATGTGATAGAGTGCCTGGAAGCAGTGAAAAAATAAGAAAAAATATAAGCAGAATTGGACAGGATTCAAACCAGCGACCTCTAGATTGATTGATAAACAGACTTACTGCAAGTAACCTCTTCTCAAAATGAGTGATCTCTGTTCCAGTACCACCATGGTTCTCAACCTCAACACCTTCCAACGTAGGGCACTGAAAGTGAGTTCGAGCTTCTTCCTGCAAAGTAATAATAAAGCAAGTTAATTCTGTTTTTCTCTTCCATCATAAAAAAGATATAATGCAAACATACAAGGAACAAGAATGTGGAATATATTAAATTTAAAAATAAACAATTTACAACATAACGCAAAACCAGAATGATAAAAATTTGTAGAGAAGAAATAAAAGACGACTGGATAGCCCATAATCAGCTATCCCTACATAGCTGCTGGCCTTCCATGATACCATTTCATTCTTGATACCATCATGTCCTGTTAATATTATATCTATGATCAGTGAAGTGTGATACCAATCTAAACTGCCAATGTTCAGTAAAATTACAAAATATTATATAGCAGAATACATATACATTCTACAATTAAAAAAAAAAAGGAATAATAAAGATGACAGAGCATTCCTTTTCTTGATACTTGAGAAGACAATATTTTCATGATATTCTAAATCTCATCTAACAACTCTTTTTCAAATCTAGTTTCCAAATCCCCGGCTGATATTGTTCTATTAATAAATAACTCTCTTGAGACATGATATGACATCATGCTTGACATTTCACTTACCACAACCTTCCTAGTAAGAAACATCTTAACATCATGATCTATTTGCCCTTCTCTCACATGCCAGTCTATTCTAGTCACAGATCGTATCATATTCTCACTCATTTGATACAGAGTGTATTTATAAACCATGGATTTAAAGAAGCCATCTATGGGTCTTTTGTAAAAAAAAAAATGACAAAAATCTCTTTCCACAATTATCTTAGTAACAAGCATTTACACTATTATCTATATGTCCTTAGCTCACATCCAAGTCTCTCATCGTCACAAATCGTATTAAATTCTCACTCCATTGAAAGTCTATATAAGGAAAATACTTCGACCATGAATTTAAAGGAGCCGTCTATGGGTCTCATGAAAAATTCACTCACCACAACCTTTCTGGTAACAAGCATCTAGACAGTATGAATTACTTGGCCTTAGCTGAAATCCAAGTCTGTTCTTGTAGAAAATCATTTCACATTCCGACTCAATTTTAAGGACAAAAGTCTAAATAAGGACAATATGCAAATCATATACTTAAAGGAGCCATCACTTACCACAACCTTCCTTGTAACAAGCATCTTGACAGTATGATCTATTTGTCCTTGACTCACATCCCAATCTGTTCTTGTCACCGATCGTATCACATTTTCACTCCATTGATACAGACCAAGCCTAAAGGAGGACAATATGCAAACCATAAATTTAAAAGGAGCCATCACAGAATTTTTTAAAAAAGGCTTTTTTTAGAGAGATTTAATACAAAGAAAAAGGCAGGGAATCCTAATATTTGTAATATTTAGAATTTCTTTTAATCAATCATAACTCACAGTAGAATGCAGGCAGGATGATGCAGTTGTGCAGTTATGAAAAATTTACAATTGCTACATGTCATTTCTAAAATTTGCTGGCTTTATGATTGTCAAAATCAAATCTTTGTACAATTAACTTTTTCCACACATTATATTTCCTTCTTTTGCAAAAGATTTCCCTCCATTGAAGTGATTATAAAATATCATGTATCTTTACATTGTAAAGCTGGGAATCAATCATGCATGAGTATTTTGTTGCAACATTCAATAAAAGAAACTTGAAAATATGATACAAGAATGAATCATAAATCGTGACTAGAAGTGTAACTCACGTTTGATTGAATTCTGGAAGACCAGAGGAAAGGCGAGGGGTCAAAGGTCGACCATTCTCTTCTCTGTAAAATGCATACAGGGCTGCAGAGAAACCCTGAAATGAAAGGATCATCATGCATTACTGTAGAACATAGATTAGTGAAAATAATGGATTATTTCATCTTTAAAATAAATACTAGTTGCATTTTAGCATTGGTCCAAGTAATAACCAACAGATATCAAAAGCATCAATATGAGACGGGTTTCATTTTCTTGTATGTCTTTGATATCCTAATATTAAACTTCCAAGCAAGCAATATGGTGTAATTAAAAAAGTCATTCAGGCCATTGCATTTTGGTAATGATAACATAAAGCTTTGTACATATACATGTATATATGTAATATCTTGAAAAACAACTTTTGGTCATTGAAGAAATCACGAGCGGTGAGAGAACCTCAAGTGAAGAGCACAAGAGTGATCAAAATTGATTAACCCCGCAAATCTTTTTGAATGTTTACTACACCATGCAAACTCTAGTTTTCTTCAAAGATGATGCATACTATCATACTATCATATTGATATTATTATCACTGAAATAACAAATTTACATTCTAAATATATTTAACAACATATACATTATTAAAGGTTGGATAAAAAAAGTCACCATCAAAAACAAACAGAATAATAAATCCAAAAGGATGCTTTTGGGAAGTAGGAAGTATCATTTTAAGAGAAAGAATCAAGAAGTGGAGGAATGATGGGGAAGCAAAACTTACCAGTGCATGTATAATTTCATGTTGGATAGTTGTAAGTAGAGTGTAGTGTTTAGACAGCTCTGTGGCCAAGTGATGAGGACATAGGTTGATGTAGCCTGCTATAGGTCTAGACAGAGAAGAAATGAATAACAGATGGTCAGTAAAAGTGTGTGGAGCATATTCATTTCTTTGGATTACATGTATTTCTAGACTCAGAAAAGAACGAAGATGATGATGATGAAAATGATGATCATGATCATGATGTTGATGATGATGATGTTGATGATGATGAGGGCGAGGGTGATGTTGATGATGATGACAATGATGATAATGAGGTCGATGGTGATTATAATGATAATGATGATAATGATAATGATGATGATGATGATGATGAAGATAATGATGGTGATGATAATGATGATGATAATGATGATGAGAAGGAGGAGGAGATAAGGATGACGATGATAATGAGATGATGATGATGATGATGACAATGATGATGATGAGGGTGCTGGTGATTATAATGATGATGATGATGATGATGATGATGATGATGGTGATGATGATGATGATGACAATGACAATGATGATGAGATAATGATGACGACGATGACAATGATGATGATGATGAGGATGATGATGAACCTGTAATAACACATTTGGTGACGTAAGATTTCTTCACTTGGTCATATCCTACCAGACCCTTTCCAGTTTACACATTTTGTGAAAAAATCAGTCCCATGTTCGAGGCAAACACAATTCATTACATGAGTTATGTACAAAATATCTATCAATATCTACTTTAATTAAAAACATATTAATTCCCAATTACGTAGACACCTCCCTAATAAAAGCTGGAAGGTATTTCATGAAGTCTGTCACAGTGACTATTGGTCAGTGCTGACTAAATCCAATGAAATCCTTTATTTTTATTGGATGAAAAGCACTATCTTTGAATGTTGCTTTTGTAGCTGTTTAAATATTTCTGCTAGTTTCTTCAATAAACTTCATGAAACGCCCTCTTTTTCTCCTACCTGTCCATGTCCGCCTCTAGTTGACAATACGATGCATGTGCTCTCATATCAGGCCCCTGGCAATCCCTTGTTGCTACTGCACTGACATAGAGTATGAAATCTGTGTTACTGATTCCTTGACCTGCTGAGCTGGTGTTACCCACTGGACCACATACTGTCTGGTCTGCTTTGCATGCGTAACAGATCTATTCAGTAAGAGACATTTCATCATAGATATAATCAATATGGATGTATGCTGCATAGACATCAAATTTAAAATGCTAGGTCTGGATTGGCTAATTCTTGGCTTTATCTGCCATTTTTAATTTTACATTATCAATCAGTCCTCCATTGCTAGACTTTCCTAAGTCATCAATGCCATTCTTTTTATTCATTCACAAAGGGAGCAAAAATATGGGAAGGCATACTAGGTAGAATCACCATGCATCCCTCATTCCTCACACAAAGACATAATTTGAAAGTCAAATCCTACATTTTGAATACTGATACTCATTGGGGTAAAAAAAATTTCAATACGGTAGGTTTGAAGTTTCACCATGGATGAGACAAAAATTGTCCTTACACATTTTCTGAAAGTGATCAATATCCTTTGTTTCTCATAAACGTGTTCTAATTAATATCATTTTAACCCTATTCCAACTGGGGGGGGGGGGTCAATTTGTCCCCCCTCGACATTTTTCGCGATCGCTCCGCCATGCAAAATGTTTTCACCGCGAGACTCGCTGACTTTTTTCTTTCAAGTCTTGCGCAACTTTTAAGACTATTTACGCGAAANTCCAGTACTAGAATTTCCTAAGTCATCAATGCCATTCTTTTTATTCATTCACAAAGGGAGCAAAAATATGGGAAGGCATACTCTGTAGAATCACCATGCATCCCTCATTCCTCACACAAAGACATAATTTGGAAGTCAAATCCTATTAAATTGATACTAATTGGAAAAAAAATGTTCAATATGGTTAGAAGTTTCACCATAGAAGAGAGAAAATTGCTCTTTATATATATTCTGAAAGCAATCAATATACTTTGTTTTACATGAAACGTTCTAATCAATGTCATTCTAAAATGATTTCAATATCTTAAATGGGAGAAATATTGAACCGTAAGATGTGCATTTCATTTTCAAATAATCCTTAAAAAAGCACTATGCATTAATGCATTAATGCAATTCATATTCACACTCATAGGCAGTACCTGTACATCTATATAAGGTCGTCCACAATCATGAAAAACTTATCACTCTAAAGTATGTAGCTAAGTACATCTATCTTCTCAAATATCTTTGCAGAGAAAGTACAATGATATTAACTCATTAGTACACCTGCCATTATCTAACATTCATATACCTGTAGATGATCATGGGGTATGGTGACAGGACCGCACATGGTATAATTATCACATCCACCGATACAGTACTCATGACCATCGGGCCTCTTGGCATAGTGCTCCCCGGAACATTGCCTGTAACCACACATACAAGATGAGATAAATGATTACTTCCTGATCAGCGTTATACTAATCAACGCACATTGCAGCCAATAAAGGCTGAGTCTAGTGATGTGATAGCTTCATCCATTTTTTATCAATAAAAGTTCACAAAGAGTTTACAATATAGATTTTAGATGATTCAGGGAATTATAATGAAACATGTCAGCAATTAAAGCATTATCTTATTATTCAGATCTTATCATCTCATATTAAATAGGATTATACTGACAATTCAAATATGCTTGTTATAAAATTTCATATCCATTTCATTCCTAATTTGTAATTTAACTTCTAGTGTTTGGGTTTGGACACTATCAGATGAAACATAGTATACTCATAACTGTTGACCAATGTATTGCAAACATCTCAATACATTCCCATAAATTAGATTACCGGTAAGTATGAATATAAATAGATAGATGATTGATTGATAGATAATGAACAGTTTCAATAGCTCAAATACTACAACATAGTTAAATCTTACATAATTCTTATTGGAACATCATTTTGGTTTGTTTTTGTTTTTTGTTCTAAGATTATCAAAAGCATTTCCATTTCACGTCTTCCACATAATTTGTTTGTTAAAAATGAATTCATTTTAAAACAGTTGAAGATGCAGTTCTTATGTGCGAAAATATTAGAGAGGGTGCATTATTAAAAAAACCTTCACACTGTGGAACAGTTAACTATCCTGCACTTCAATCATCCATCACCTGAGTATTTTTTTTTTCAATTTGATCTAATAATTTTAACCATCAAACAGAACTTCTAAAATGTAAAATAGTTTACTGCTGAATTACAAACACATATACTAGGAAAATATACATTAACTTAAAATATAGTTCAAATACCTACAGTAGTAAAGCTCTTGCATTATTATCTGCATCATTTTTGAGAATAATTTCATTCCCTTTGAAGATTTAATAAATCAAATATTGGCACATACCTGTTTAATAGTACAGTTGAAAGGCTCTGTTTTACACTTAAAAGATCAGACAGAAAATCAAGGGCTTCTGGCATAAGTCTCTGAAAAAGGATAATTTTACAAATAAATCAAGAATATAATATTATTATGCCATACAAATACTGTTCACTTTTATGTATGCAACAACTATCAATAATTTCTAGGGTATACCAAATGTGTGCAGAATCTAATATTTAGATGTAGATTCATTATGAAAGTAAAGTTTACTCCACTTCCATTTCAATTTACATTAGAGATTTCAATTAAAAATACCCCAAATCAAACTTTATTCTAAAACACATGAGGGTGGCCTGAGAAATATAATATTACAGCAATCAAGTCTAGAGAGAACATGTAATTCAAACAATCATNAAAAGGATAATTTTACAAAGAAATTAAGAATATCATTATGCCATAAAAATACTGTTTGCTTTTATGTATGCAACAACCATCTATAATTTCTATGATATACCAAATTTTGCAGAATCTAATATTTAGATGTACATTTATTACGAAAGGAAAGTTTACTCAACTTCTATTTCCAATTACATTAGAAATTTCAATTTATACCCCAAATCAAACTTTATTCTAAAACACATGAGGGTGGCCTGAGAAATATAATATTACAGCAATCAAGTCTAGAGAGAACATGTAATTCAAACAATCATACCTGTACATCATTAGAATAAACAACAATATTAACTTTACAAAAATCCTCAGAAAATTAAAAATTGAAGTATACATACCTTGATCAGTGATGATTCAGCTATAGAAAGGGCATCGATTGAGATATCATACTCCACATGGACACTGAGTCTATGAGCTGTACTCCTTTCACTTCGGTGGCTTGAGGGTGGAAGCTGAACACCATATTTTACCTAGGATTCAAGAACAATAATAAATGTGTCACATTTTATTCCAGGAATCCGAGTATTCAGCATCATATATGATTAGAAAGAGAAAAATGCACTGATTATTTTCAGCCTATTTCAAATGCAACGTGACTTTGCGTTCCTGAGTTACAGCAGTTTGAATGTACTAAATCACTACAATCCTTAAATAGGCAACTCAAAGAAAATTCAAGAATCACTATGTCTGCATTAGCCTTAGCCGTTTTCTTTCCAATAAAGTGCTCTAATAAATTTGCATTTATACATTTAAGTCCTACATTTGTAGAAAGCAAATTTTTCATATGAATTTTCTCTATTTACATTCCTAAAAGTTGGACTTGAAACAAACTTCCTGAGTATGATTTTTTTACTGTTTATTCTAAAATATTTTGTGTGTTTCCTGGTTGTTGTTCATTTACCTTCTGTATTTCATTGGTCTTTTTATTCAATGATAATAGCTGAACATTCTCTTTTCTGCTTCTTTCCCACCATAAAAGAAAATGAATGGGACTTACCAGCGCTCACAATCTGAACTTTGGTTGCTTTTTCCTACTGCCTAGCAGACACGGTCATTTGAAGTTGTTGATACAGTCATTATAATAATAATAGACACTGATGACCTCTGTTGTAAACATCCGGCTCAGGGTAAAAGGTCGAATGGTTGAGGTTTTTTGACCATTTCGCAACCACTTCGCAATCGTCAGCCAGCTTCAGCTGCGCGATTCGGAGAAGCCTAGAAATTAACGTGCATGCATTGAGCGAGATCGTTCGCGCGGCGCGGAGCTGTGCTATGACCATGCAATGGGCAAGAGAGACCGTGCGCATAAGGTTAGGCTTATAGTGCCGCGACCTACATTAGCACAGCTCCGCGCCGCGCGAACAGAGGTCATCAGTGTCTATTATTATAGACACTGTGAGCGCTGGTAAGTCCCATTCATTTTCTTTTATGGTGGGAAAGAAGCAGAAAAGGTGCACCGAAGTTCCAAGGGGTATAAAATGGAGGAAAAACAAATGCAAACTAGAAATTTCGGGAGATTTAAAATACAAAAATGCCTTTCTACACGCAAGGTATTACATCTACTCCATAGCTCTATGGAGTAGTGACAATGTCAAAAAATGTCAAAAACTATTACAGGGAGCTATCCATAGCTAGACAACGCCTAAAGTAAGCTACATGTAGGATAAATTCATCTGCAATGCCAACCATGGTACATATTTTCATCCAGACATAAATAAAAACCATGAAAAAAATATGCTTTTTATTAGCTACTAGATTAATAAACATTGTCATAAAGTCATGGCAACTTTAATGGAGCTCATCATTGGATTTATCACAATCAAACTTGTGTACCATGTACAGTGTACGCTAAGAAAAAATGTGTTTGCTTGCCCAAGAATGCAATCTTTTGATAGAAGTGTTGATCAGTCAGTCAGAATAAGTGTCATTTCTTTTTTAATGGTTTTATTATATTCTAGCTACACTGAAGCTAATTTACCTAGACCCTAAAACCCCCTCCCCCCCCAAAAAAAATAATACACTATTCCCCAAAACAGATGGCTATTGCTGTACATGTATATGTATGTGGTCCTCAGTACGTGCGGGTAGGTTATTTATGCATTGCTAGTAGTCTTCGTCAAGTCCATCGGAGGGGGGTACACTTGTCTTCATATTTTGAGCCCCTATCCCATGACAAACAAGTTCGAAAGCCAGTCCCCCCCCCCCCCCCCGAAAATCAATACTAATAATAAAGGGAAGACAGTGAATGCTTGGTCATGTTTCACTACTTGTCTTTCTAGTATATTGTCTGAGTGAAAATTCTCAAACTGTTTGGTTTTGACTGATTGGTTCAAGATTGACAAAAAGGATAACTAATTGACCTTTTGCCCCAATCCAGAGGTCATTGGTATTCTTTGTCATTAAAATTAGACTGTCAGCACATCATGTGTTTCTGCCTGCTATCCTAAAGAGAAAGATAAATTCTCACTTTTTAAGTCAAGATCGGTCCAATCTGGAATACAACAAAGTCAACAGAAGTTCCAAGTCATTAAGTTTGATATTTGTTATTTCAAAAGGGTAATTTTCAGGGAATTCTATATCATTTATCCTGCTGCTACACAGGCGACATGCCATCGAATTCATACTTAACAATGTCTAAATGTAAAAAGCCATTCCAGAGTCTCAGCATGCTCAGAGGACAGAGAGCTATTTGTACTTGTACAGAGTTAAAACCAGGATTGCAACATTTGTTTGTTATTAATAATATTAGCTAAGCTTTCATCTTTCAACAAATTTTCTACGTTAGACAAATAAATCTAGACTTGAACAATCCACAAAAAATTCTTGTGCCGCTGCAAAACACATGAACAGAATCAACTGACTGTGCATGTGAGTTGCTAGTTTAACTGTTGTGTTGAGGTGCATGCATGATGCAGCTAGGTGCAGAGAGTAAAGCAGGATACCCACCTCACAAATTTGAATAGGTGGGCACACATAATATCTTTGGTATGCACTTACCTGATTTTTTAACGGAGGTTTATGGACACAAACATGACTTTCACCGACTAGGCAGCTCATGAATATCATGAAGAGATAAATGAGGAAGTTATCCATTACTTTAGACATTGTGTAAGAAGGATAATAACTAAAATATCAACTAATTTCCGGACTGCGAATACACAGATATTAAGATCCGTTCATTTTGTTGTTTTGTTGACTAGCTTACGACAAAGCTTGCTTACGATACGGTACACAATCGATCGACAGGGGTGTGGTACTGGTGGTGGGTTTGGTAGGGGGGGGGGGGGGGCTTTTTTTTT
>BQKZ01005317.1:10033-21195 GCA_036244855.1 Temnopleurus reevesii | reverse complement strand
AGAAGTGAATAAAGAGAGAAACAAAGAGGAAAAGGCGAAGGGAGAGGGGGGGGGGGCGGTGTATTGCCGTATCTCTGGAAGGGGCTTATTTTACCAAACAATATATGGGGCCTAACCTCTGTTGTTTGGTGAATGGGAGTTGCTCTATCTTTAAAAATTCTTCTTAAGGAATATCCAAATCTAAAAACTAAAAGGGGTAATCTGAAAAAAATGCATGAATACATCACGAATAACCCATATTCATTTTGACTTTTATCGACAGGTACAAAAGGAGATATTTGCCCATATGACTATGGTTTCCCCACCTGCCCAAGACCATTTGATTACTACTCACAAACAACATGTTGTCGTATCAATGGATTCCCACAATGTTGTGATCCAGCTATTCTTGCGTGAGTATTTCAATTCTTGTATTGTCTCTAATCCATATGAGAATGCCCTTGTATAAGAAGATGAATTCATGGAGTACTCTACAATTGACCTCCCTCCTACAAATTGGTTTACTTGACCCATCAAATATATAATTGGCTTCCAAACAAAATTTTACGTGAAGAAATCTTTCAACACGGTATAACTATTTTCGAAAAGTTAAGTGGAAGGCAAATTCAATGCTTCTTTGTAATGCTATTGAAATCGGTATCGGCTTGTCATTGTTGTGTCCGCACAGTTGAATACATGGTGTATGGGTCTATTGTCTGCGTTCGACTTAATTTTTCGGAAATAGTTTATCGTGTTTTTCTTTTTATGATTCCTCTATTGAAATATGACGTTGATTCATTTTTAATAAATTAATGTACAAAGTGAATGAGGGGCTCTCCATTTATGGCATCACAGATTATGCCAAAGTTGCCCATTAAAGGATGACTATTAGTGGGGGAGATGGAAACTTTGAAATTTCATAACTTTTGAACTGATTGTCTGAATTTGCTCAGATTTTCAGTTTGTTCAACTTACTCTTCTTCATTTACTGACAACACATTAATGTCAGGGTCAAGCTCCCCTTTAACTATGCTACCATCTGATTTCAACAGGACATGGGCGGTAGGTGTTATTGTGACGATGTGTTTCCTGGTTTCCTTCGTCTTCATCCTGATTGTGTGCGCATGCTGCCCCTGCTGCTGGCTGGCTAGTCGACGTCGTCACTCCCGCTACGTGGTCGTGTCCAACGAAGCGCCCATCGCCTACCCCGCGTCAACCACCAGGACGACGTATGTCTACAATGGCTACCCGACAGCTCAGCCACCCAACTACAGCGCGACAGGATACTCCCAAGCTACTGCCCCTCCCATGGCAGCTACCACCACTACCACATATGTCAAACAGTGAACACTTTTATCAAATTTGTGGCTTTATATAAAGTGGAACCTTATTATAAAGAGCACTAATGCAACAACTCTTCATATAACAACATCATTTGTGTGGTCCCATCTCATTGCACTCAATTTTGACCAAGTCCTCAATATAACAAAAGTTTGATACAAAGTGGAAATTTCTTTGGTGCCAAGGACCTTGATGATAATGAGGTTCCACTGTATACATCCCGCTATTACCAAATTTTTGTCATAATGACTAGATAATCAGCAGAGAAGGAAACTTTGAGTACAGTGGAAACTCAGTATAACGAGGTACTTGGGGCCCATCAAATATACTTTGTTATAGCAGAGTTTAAAAACAATACATTATTAAGAGCTGGGACCGGATTTTTCACCTCATTCTATCAGATATTTCGTTATATTAGATCTCTTTATACCGAGTTTCCACTGTATTCCCTTTCTAGTCAAAATATACTATTTTCGGATTTAAGTGGTTAGAAATGTGGTCACTTCTGGTCATTTTAATCGGAATCTAGACCATTGGTGACTGGGCCCTGCCTTTGGAACCCTATAGTCTGGTCAATCCAAATTTTACACTATTAATCAAATGATGAAAAGAAATGTTGCCATAATGTTGCCAAAAACAAAGAATATATCAAAACAAATTCAATTCCTCATAGCAAAGTGCATATCTATGATCCTAATCATATTTACATTTATAATATTTTTCCCAATACATGTATATAGACGAGCATAGACCTTTAAAACAACTGACATTTCTCCTAAAACATCTACAGGAAATGAGTTCTTACTTTTGGCATAAACAAGGCACTTCAAAACAGGTTTCGTTGACTTTCTTTGAAATCTGTGACAATCAGATCTACATACAGAGTTCATTTGCATGTAGACAAAATTAAGAAATATTGTTAAAGAATTAGAAAAAATGTATATGTTTGAAACAAAAAATGTTCATGAGCATATTCCGGATAGAATTTAAATTGTACTCTCAAAATTATTGAGTTTTTATATGGTACTTAAATTTGTTGCCACTACAAGAAGTATGTTCCAGTTTCATGTTTTGATTTGAGCAAATGACAATGAATAACTCCTAACAATTTGTAAAATATTGTATATTTAGATCAAATTATAGATTGTATTCCAGCTTGTAAATAGCTATCATTTGTACCAAATTTGGATGTAGTTTGTTCCTAATTGCCTTTTATTTTTACATATCCGATTGTCAGAAGACTATTACTGTAATTATTGCTGCATTCATTCATTATCTTCAGTTAGCTAAGGGTTTAAATGTATTTACTGCAAAATTTGTCATATTTTATACCACTATTAAAAATAAAGCTTCTTTCATTGTAGAGTACCAATTCCTAATTTTAGAAACCATAGGTGGATTCAACATAACCAGAAACTTTAGCCAGAATCTGTTTGAAATTGGTCTATAGGCAGTCAAGATATGACCATTTGAATATGCAAATTGTCCCATTAATCACTGTACAAAATTGACCTGGGTCGTGTCTCATACATGCAAAGCTGTTCGTAGAGGTTTGTATTACTGTATGGATCATGAGTGGTGACTCTTTCCTGGAAGCAATTATAACCCTGGCACTGAATCGCTTCTGAGAAAGGGTTACCAATCGCTCATAGAGTCATGCATACATCTACAATAAGCTTTATGACACACAACCATGGTTTAAAGAGTTTAAACAAGTTAACTTTGCACAGTATTCAATGGGGCAGGCTACATATTCATATTGCCATATCTTGACTCCACATGGACACATCTCCACAAAATTTTGGCTATAGATGTTTCTTTTCATGCATAATCCAAATACAGTATCAAAATTAAGATCTCTAAAAAAAGTTTTATCATGACTTCACACTTTGGTACTCAATATGCATGCAATTTTACAAGGGGCTGCAGAGTATACAATATATGTTATAATAAAGTGAGGTGTGTAGGGTTATACATGTATGCGCATATTCCACTGCAAAGAGTGCCAACCATTACAGAATATTAATGAGATGTACATGAATTATCATATAAATTCATTTACTTTCCAAATGAATGACTGAGTGAATGACGTTTGTTCACAACCACATGTTTTCTTTAACAAGAGAACATTGGATTCAACTGTTTGGTTGTCAATTTGTGATCTCTTACAAATTCCCTAAAGTTGGTATCCTTGAAGACATCTACATCAGCAAGTTTTATATTTCCAACATATCAACTAGGTTAATATTGTAAGAAGTGAAGAAACAAGGTCAGATAAGAACAGATGTAAATTTACTTTTTTTATCAAGAATGTAATACAGATGGCTCAATGATTGGAATATTGCCTTTGCACATTCTATGGTAAATATTTGAGAGATAGATTAGATAATTCTTTCTGAAAATGAAATTAGTTTCAGTTGGAAATCTATGTGTAAGAATAATATATTTTTTTAATACTGCAGAAGATCTTTCACATTCCAGGCTGAAATAAACCATATAGGCACCAGTAGTCTGCCTGGCCGGTTTCTATGTAATCTTGATTCGGTGTTCAAACAGCCATGGTCATAACACATATACCTGCTTTACCAACCACCTGTGTAGAAAGACCACCTGCTCATTAAGACCTTGTCGTCATTCTCCCTTGGGTGGTCTTTATAGTCAGGTTTGACTGTAATGAGAGCATAGTTACAGGTACAGCATGGAAAATCCTTCAATGTCAAGGAATGGAGGCCGATAACTCCAACCCTGCTGGGTACCGGTGCCTACATATCCAGTTTGTTGCTCTGTTTGCTGATGATTTTTTTTTAATATGAAATCTATTTTTACATTCTGATTTTTACTTTAATAAAAACATGTTTTTGATGTATTAAATAATTATTTATTTGTAACTGGTGGTTCTTCAACTTGTGTAAAACCTTGAAAATGTAATGACACAAAATTGATAATTGGTGGCATACAGATATGCCGACTATTGCAAAAGGGTTTACTAGATTGACAACTAAAAATCAATGTACATAGTTTAATTGTCTGTTATAGAAGCAGTATTAAGCATGATAAAATGACATTTTGCTTGTTCAGGGGTTATTCTGTTTTCATACACGATCTTAAATGTTTTTATCACAAATCATAAACAGGGCTACGGAACTCAAAGAATTAAGATCATTTTACAACAAACTTTACAGAATCATAACAATGATATATTAAATTTATTATGAAAGATGCATATACATATGATAATTCAAACAACAGTTCTAAAATCATTGCAATATAGATCTTATATTGCATAAAAATATTAAACAGTCTAGAAAGTAGATATGCCAAGTACTTACTACAGATGTGAATATTGACATCACTTTCCTAATTCGCACCCCAAGCAAAAATACATTCCTGAAAATCAGAAGAACATTGGTACAAAGCGATAAAATGAATACTTACACATACAACCATGAAAATAAAATACCCTTACACTGCTTGTTAGTAATTCATATTCCTTGCTTGCTTGAAGGATTCCACACATAGCTTACTGTAAAACATTTACCAGAGACAAGACATTAATTACAATAATTGCACCATAGACATTGACAGGTCGCTGTAATCTTCATGAAGTGATGACCTTTAAATAGACAAAGTGAGAAAATACAGATAATTCTTACGCATTATGTTTAAAATAGAAATTTACCCTGATATCAAAACATTGAAGAAAATCATTCTATACATTGTATCATACAAAAATGGACATTCAAAATGCTTTCTTTTTATCAGTGATGAGACTCCATCGGATTAAAATATGAAGGAGGAACAGTACTCAAGATTCGCATGTTCTTAAACTTTGTTCTCCACTCTTCTTCAAATATTTCATTTCAAAGTCGTAAATATTCATTCGATGAACAAAACATGAAGAACTTTAACATGGATGTGCATCATGATACATGGACGATTAGACATAAAGTATACATGATGCACTCCTAGCAAGCTCTTACCAATTAGACAACATGACAAGATACTTAAACACCAAGATATTATCCTAACATACAAAAAACTTGTTAATTTGTTAGCTCAAAAATTCTTGACCCAGAAATGAGGTATATATTTCAAAATATGACATTTCTATTACAAGAAAGGCTCTCAACACAGTCTACCGATAACACAATCTAATTCATCTTTGAAAACTAAACTGGAACATTATGTTGACATGTCATATTTTCATTGGCAAGGCGAAGTTTGAGGAACATAAGTACACCAGGCCTACTGTAGGATTCCACTCCTTCAAAGTATGTTATGTTTTCTATGATTTATAGTTTATTATCTATCACAACGAAAGGTACATTGTATAATTCATTTGATCAATATAAATTAGACAAGATGAATTTCTCTATACACATGGGACAACATGAAGAAAATTGCATGAGACAAAAATGTCATTGTAGTACTGATTAATAAAAAAAAAAAGAGAATATCTCCACTACCTTATCATTACAAGACAGAATGGTTTTACCTTTCAACTATCAAATTTATCCAATCCCTCGAAAATATGTTACAGAACATGTTTTTAGAATATTCAGTGAAACATTTATCAAATATGACTCGTTACATACACTCACTGTTACAAAGATATTTCAAAGTTTACATGAATATTATGCTATGAATAAATATTCAAAGATGAAAAAGAAAGGAAGAGAGAATAAGAGGAGACAGTAATTGTGGAAGCTCACTAGTTATTCAATAAGAGTAAAAGCTAAAACTAAAGTATGCAATGGGGTTGTAATGGACGAATGTAATCTCTTAAAAGTAGTGACATATTTTACATAGAAGTCAACCACAATGAATTCTCAGGATTAAGAATGGAAAAAACATTTTATTACATGAAATGCATATTTTGCTGTACTTTCAAAGGGCGGATTTGAAAAATTGTCTGCATGTCTCACAATTCTTTCTCCCGAGTGCACCAGGAACATAATAAAACCTTTCGTTAAACCATTTCTAGTCTACAGGCAAATCCGGTAAATAATGCTGACAAAAGTGGGCAGTAGACCACCCCCATTTACGTGTCTCCCCATAGCCTGGGGACTACACAATGGACTGGACCAGGAACATGGCCAATAGACTCAAACAAAGATGGGACATGCCACATTAAGGCTTGTTTCAGTGATGAGCCTGGCGGACGGCTGTCAGATGGTGAAAAGGGCCTTGCAACAACGTTTGCAATTAATCGCTAATTTGAAAGTGCAATTCTTATTGGTTACTACTCAGTGAAGTGAACAAAATGCACATGCAACGAAGATATTGATTGGCCAATTTCATAAGCAATAAATTGCAAACCTCTATGTTACAGGGCTTTTCCATAGTGCTCCGAAGAAAATTCCATCAGGGCCCGTTTACATGAAGCTTAAATTATGGAAAAACTTTGCCATTAATGGTAAGTGACTTCTGTCTGGCTGTGGCACACTGTTATCATGGAAGTTACCATTGATGAGTGACAAAGTTTTCATAATTCTAAGTTTTTTTTCATGGAACATGAAATATACAGGACTAATGAACTTCTATAATTCAGAAGACTCCTGTATTAGCCAAAGGTTTAGAATTATGAAATTACACTGTCTGAATCTGCTAAATTTTATTATAATTCTTGGAAATGTTATCAATTGCCTCTAAAGAAAGAACTTGAACAAATATTCTGAACTTTTAAAGGAGGCTATGAGGAATTTTTTTTTATCATTCTTGATACTAAGAATGGCACAGTATTGTTTAATACAAATGATTTATTAAACTCTCCCAAAGTTTTCTTCAAAGATGAAGTTAGAAGATGCAATATTCATTTCATTCATAATGCTACTAGTATTCATTTTAAGAAGGATATTGCTATGAGAGCATTGGAGTTGCTTCTGATGTTGACGCAAATGAAACTGCATTTAGAGAATCTGGAGACAAGTTCTGAAAATAGACAAAAATGAAAAGGAAACAGTTTAAAAATATAGCAATTCACATAGTCAGCAATGGCTGCAGACAAGACTTGAATGTATCAAAATCATTTTAATTAATTCTGTCTGGAACATGATCAATAACAATTAAGTTGGTCAAAATTTAATGCAGGCCTTCTTCATTACCAGATGAGAAAATCATGCTACTAATAACCCATTTACATTCCTGAAAAAAAAAACAATCTGTACATCACTACATGCTCATACATTTCAATGATTTTTCGTATGTTTTCAGCCTGACCCCACACCCTAATATAAAACAACCCATTCATTAATTATCTCTGAAGGTAATGTCGGTACAAGAAATTTCCTTGTAATTTGGAGATAACGAGGTGTAATAGATCGGACTGTTGCTTTTCAACTAGTGGGTCGGTTTGAATCCCATCCATGACATTAATCTCCTTCAGCAAGAAATTCATCCACATTTTGTTGCACTCACCCGTAGTGAGGTGAATTGATACTTGGTAGGAATCTATGTTCCTTGAAATGTATAAGCGCCTCAACGATGCTATTGGTAAAGGCAGGATAATAATACTACACTAATTGCAGATTAAATGCATAGAGATGCAATGACAGTGATATGAGCTATTCAAGTACTGTCTAATATTGATAAGCTAAACAAAAATGTGTCTTACCCTTGCAAGTGTTACAGGGGGATTCTCTGAGATTCCAGAACTATTCGTCTCTGTTGACCTCACACTAATGGCACTTAACTGGAAAGGCGATGAAAAGAAGAGTGAAACAATTTATTGTACTAAACCAGCATGCAGCAGAAATAAAGTCTTCATTGAATGACATGAACTAAAAACAAAGTGTGTGCATGTGCTGATGGGGTTATTTGAATATTACAAGAGAGTTTACACCTGACAAAAATATCATTGACATAATCTATATTGCAAACACAAATAATTACCAAATTGATTAAACATTAATCCCACTGGGGGAGTTGGATGACGTATTTTGTACCCCATAAACGTTTCATGTGATTAAACTGCAAAACTTTTTTCTTTCATTCTTTCAAGTATTACACAATACTTTAGACCAAGTGGTAAATACAAAATAATGGTCTCTCCTCTTTCCCTGTGAAATTTGAATTAGAATAAGTATAACAATTCTTACCTGCGATGTGAATGACCCTGCCAATACTACAAATGAAGGTGTCTCCTGCGTAAAATTTGAAATTGAATTAATACACCGATTTTTACCTGTGATGTGAATGAGCCTGCCAATGCTACTAATGAAGGAGTCTCCTCTTTCCTGGTAAATCTTGGTATGGAGTATGGCACTGTTCTTGAATCTCCTCCACCATCTGCTGTTGATACACCGGAGCTGGATGACACTGGGCTGACAGAACGCTGATGGATGGTGGAGGGGTCAAAACTCTGAATGCTGGATCTAAAATGAGCATCAAAGGGGCAAAGTGGTCAGGTTATATTATAGATGAAAATCATTTTACCTATGTCTTGGCTTCTAGCAGGTAAATATATGTGTTTCTGAAGCTCTTTTCAAAACCCCACCCTCATATCCCAAATATATATTTATTTTTTTTCAAATTCAAATACAAATTAAGAGACTTATTGTCATCATTGAACGTTCAAAGATAACAATGTTTCATTTTAAATTTCACAAAACTTTCATTTCAATCTCATTTGTCTCAATAATTACCAATATATAATTTTAAAGCAAACTTAGCTAACTCAAGCGCCCCTTTTTACAAAAAGAATCTCATCACACAAAAGCAAAACAGTGTTTTTTCATTCTTCTTTCTTTGTGCACATAGAGAAAGATTTACTGATCAAAAGGGAAAAGTCTTCTAGACAACTTGTGATACTCTCAAGTGCATTATCTTGTTTGCTTCTCACACCAGTACCAGGTATCAAGATGAATTTTCGAGATTCCAGGATAATCAATATTTATTCATTTGAACCTACTTTGATGCATCCTCAATTACCATATGGTTCCCTGATTTTTCTCAGGTGTCCAAGACTTTCATAAAATTCCCTGAATTTCCCCTGATTGGACAAGTGGAACTCATCTTCCAGGTTTTCCAGTGGAACCCTGAATGAATCTGTTCACTAACATAGCAAACAACCCTTTTTTCAGAAAAGAACTTACTGATCAATTGGTGAGAGTCCCGGAGATAGCTGACTGGAGATGCTGTCTAGTACTATATCATCTTGCTCATTTCTTACACCAGTGCTAGGTCTCCGCCTCTCTTGTACTGGCTACTGACCAGTGATCATATACTTGTTTTTTTTTTAAGAATCTGATCACTCACAAAGCAAACAAACGTGTCTTTCAGAAAAAAGAAAAGAAAGAACTTACTGATCAATTGGTGAGAGTCCCGGAGATAGCTGACTCGAGATGCTGTCTAGTGCTATATCATCTTGCTCATTTCTAACACCAGTACTAGGTCTTCGTCTCTCTTGTACTGGCCACTGACCAGCAATCAAATGCTCCTCAAGTTCACGCCGAGATATCAGTTGGGCCTCTTTCAAGCTTGCACTACAATAAGTATACAGAGTAAAAATAAGACATTTGAAGCATATTTAGCATATCACAAATAATTCCGGAAGGCATCACGATATTTTTACCTCCCACCAACACTCAAACAGGTTAGACAATAATTTTCTCTCTTCCAGAGAAAATCAGATTTGTCACACAATAACCACTCAAGCAATGTTCAAACACTTTCAAATCTTTAAATAAATTTTGCAAATTTAAAGGATAATCTGGCCAGAGTATACTGACTTTGCAACTTTTATGTCAGATTTTTCTGCTTGGTCGATCCTCAAACTTTCTTAAAATCTAAGCCTTTGGAAGGAAGGGTTATGAATATCGGCTAGTTAAACATATTGCAAATTATGCGCTCTTGAAAAAGCGAGCTGATATTCGTTTAGACTCACACTTGTTCTTGGAGCTGTATCACCATACTTTCTAAAGATTGTATTCTTTTCCTGCTTTCATTCAGCTGTCGCTCTTTCTGGTTAGCCGTCTCCTCCATGTAATTCTGCACAACAGAAAACACAAATTATAAATTACTGGGCTACATCAGATAGACGTATGGATGGATTGACATATTTCAAACAGAATGCGTGTTTGATATTTAAATAACAAAATTCACAATTCTTATTTTTCAAGAAAAGTATTTTTAAAAATTGTTTTAATTTAATAGCCACATCAATTCTGCATGCATCTCTGAATTTTTTTTTATTCCTCATTGGAAATATGATATTGATCCTTCTTTAAATAAATTTGCATCCAAAGTATATAGGGAATTCTCAATGATGCCATCACAGATTATATAAAAGTTGCAAACTCAAGGATGCCAATCATTTGTGAAAATGAAAAAAAGAAAATTCAGAACTTTTGAAAGGATCATCTGATTTTTCTAAAAAAGTATCAGTTTGTTCATTTTCTTCTTCTTCATTTACTGAGAACATATTAATGTCTGGGGGATGTTCCCCTGTAAGATTGCAAATAGTAGTGTACAATTAAATTCAGTACCTTCTGAGCACAAACTACTCTGTACTGGCCCTGTAGTTGTAAGATCTTCTCATTCATAGCTGAGTCATCCCCTCTTGGGGACTGTGAGGAGGGGGCAAAGAGTTGCTGCTCCTTCATCTGGGCATCCTCATTCTCATCGGCACTGTATAAACATGATGCAGTTAAATAAAAGATATTGTGATTACGTAAAGACAATATGAATTATTCAATTAAACACAAAATAAAGAGCTTTTGATAGTTCTTAAAAAGAAAAGGATAATTCTAGACAAAGAATTTTGAGGGGCAAAGAGTTTCAGTTAGGCATCTTTAATGTATGTACTATTAGCACTGTTATTGGTCAAATCAGGATGTAATCAA